>JAKUCV010001470.1:105248-203470 GCA_028386065.3 Turnera subulata | reverse complement strand
ACATTATTGTAGCAATATTTGAAGAAATTATGGATAAAAAGGAGAAATTAATCAGCTTTCACAGTGTTTTAGTATGTTACCTAATGAATAGATTTAAATATAAGGAAAAGGATAATTTTGTCATAATAAAAATTTTTAAAGGCAAAACGGTCATATCACTTCACACGGATGCTCCTTGTTTTAGTATATGTATAATTTTATGTCAATAAAGACGAGATGATCTTCAAAAATGCCAACTTTATTTCCTTTTCTCTTTCTCAGTATAATAGTTTATTTTCTCTTATTTGCTGTTACAAAGAGAAATTTACGACAAAACTTGATCCGATCCATACTAAAACCTCTCTTTCTGCTTAGATGTAATTCGTACCATTGTTGTACGATTAGAAAACATCAACCATAACAGGAGAAAAAAATTCACCGCCAGTCATTGAAGCTTGCATAGAAGGTAGTAAAACATAATCATAAAGCCCTTCTTGCTGTCTATTAGCATGCTAGAAGTAAGGCATACTTTTCCCGGTCTAGCAAAAACAGAAACAGAGGACACAACACAAACAAATTTGCCTATCTCATAGTTTTATGAGCTTAAAAAGGTTTCTTCCAAGCATTGAATGTGCTTTACATCAGTTCAATGCTCATAACTTTCCCACCTGTGCACGATAATCCAAGAGTTGGGTGCAAAAGGAGTGATGACAAATGATTTAACAGATTACCCAAATGCAAATAAGTAGCTGACAATGAAGAACTTACAACATCAATAATTTTAGTTGTTGAAGAAATCTGCGTATGGGCTGGCCAATCAACTTTGTGAAGTGAATTTGTTGCACAATGTGCTCCTGAATCCACAGAACTTTTTGCAGATAGAAACACTAGGGACCTTCCATCAGGGCTGGACAGGGAAACAGAATCAGAGATAATCCACAAAATCAGCTCAAAAAAGCTGAGATCGGTTTTACACATATATGATCTTTTGTATTTAATTGCTTCCACTTATGTGGTACGATTGGAAATGTAGAACAACGAGGAAAAGCTGATAGTTACAAACATGTCTAAGCATTTAGAGAAGTAAGTTAAACAACTTTTCGCTAACTAATAAAATTTCCATCGAGATTGAGAGAGAACTCGAACAGACCCCGTTCAAGCCTCACAAATATTTCGAGATGAAGGCATACCTGAAAGTTGGAAGGAAGGCACTACTTATGCTTTGAGTTAGATTAAGCACAGGTGAATCTTCAGCTGAACTATCTCTGGAAAGTTTACAAGTGCATTGAAATTAAAGATATAACATCCAACATAATTCACAAGCAGAAATAAGATGTAATATATCATAATCCATGGTACAACAAGTTACCTACTTGATCTCTAATTCACCATTTTCTGATTTGTAAACTGGTGCCCTAAGAGCATATAATGCACATGACCTGTTGTAGCAGTATTTTATTCCTAGCTTCCTTGGGTCAGATGACCAACCCACAAAAACCAAGTACTGATATGAATCTTCAGTTTGTGGAGCCCACACGACCTGACCGACACTTAAAGATTTTGTAATTCCTTTAACAGGTTGAACCTGTCCACTGAACAAACATCAGTTGTAAGGGTTTGGCATCCAAACAAAACCGATTAGTCAATTTAGCAATTAGTAGAGTGTAATACCTATTAACATTTATGACAAAGAGTGCGGGCTGCCTTTTTCCAGCGTAGGATTCTCCCCAGTCCTCCTGCCATTCCCCTTGGCCTTTCCAGTTGCCACAGTCCTTATCCGTTGACCGAATTTTCTTGTATCCAATATCACTAAAAGTAGGCTTGGGGGGAACAGGTTCCTCAGCAATATATGCAATGAATGTTTCATCAGAATTCCAAGAGATTCCCTCAAACCTATACAAAGTATTTAGCAATTCAACAATTATAGGTCTTCAAAGGCTGTACTAACACTTAAAAAGTAGTAAACAGCTTATACAACTAAAGAGATACATAGGAAAACTGTAAATACAGTACCGATAAACACTAAGACAAAGAAGGGAATTCAAACGCTAAAGCCACATCATCACTCACCATCCATCAGTATAGACAGATCCATGAACGGATTGAGGGATTTGGAACCCCTTTTCAACATGGCCTTGACTCCGGATTTTAAAATGTACAGGAGATTCATTTTCAGGATTCCGAACCACAAGAAGCTTGGATCCTGATGGTGATGGAACTACGGTTGACACACCAGTCAACTCAACAGGAAGCGGAGCCCATTCAAAGTTCACTGAATTGCCATCCTCTTTTGTGATACTAGCAGATGAACTAAATTTCCTCCTCGTATTAGCCAAAAGATTTGGTTGACTACTCAAGAACATTGCCTGGGTCCCTCTTCCTACATCAATATTTTAATCAATCTTGAACCATTGAAATCCAAAAAGGTGACAGACAAAAAATCTTCAAAATCACACAAAAGCAGAAGTCTTACCGCTCTTAGACTTAAAAGTCCAGGCCTTGTAAATGCTGGGGATACGAGTGAACTCTTGAAGCAACTTAGAAAGCGAAGCATAGTCTTCCTCGGTATTTGGGTCCAACCCAATTGGGAGCTCCTTTGTTGGAGCAGTTTCAGAAGAAGCATCCATAGCTTGAACCGCAAAAAATCTTTCACTACACATTGAAAGAAAACGAATTTAAGCACAACTAAAACTACCCACGAAAAGAATCATCAATGCAACTTAATTTCAAGTTCAAAGAATCAAACTTTACTCCACACCCAATATGGAGTTACCTCATACGTAACCTATATTACTCTTTAGGTAGCAATGCACAAATGATGGATAAACTGATAAAACATAAAACACTAAAAAGGAATACAGTACAGAGGATAGGGAGAGGGAGTACAGTATTGAAGCTTATATGGACAAGGAATAGGGAGCGCTTGTTAGGGATGGAGTGATGGTGGAAGGATGAGGAAGCGATAGAAAAGGAGGGAATTTTGGTGGAGACAGACGCAGGTTCTTTGTGTAGAGACCAATTTGTCACGAGGTCAAGTGTTTTTGGGCAGCGGATAAACACCTTGCGGCACAAGCAAACCTCAAGAGAAGAGATAGAATAATAAAGGGAATCAAGGAATAGACAATATAGAAATAAATAAAAGATTAGGAGAATACTCATGTCACTATTATTATAAAATAACTAATGTTTATAACAACCACCCACACACTCTCAGAGACTCCCTCAGGAATCCTATTTATATAGGTATTACAAAACTCTCTCCTAATTTGACAGTGTTAAATAATCTTAGTCCAACTCAAACTCGGTTTATTTAACCCCACACAAACCCATAGAATTGGATTAGTTAAGCCCAATTCTAATCCTAATATAACAATGTTAGCTAGCTATACAGCCCAGGTAGTGTTCCCATCCAATTAAAACTCCTGTGCACAAGGATTTTAGGGTCGTGACATGCAGCAGGTGCTTCTCCTAATATAGTAGTAGCGCACAGTTGCTAGGACTTTTAGTGCCATCGGAATACAACCTTGCATACGATTAGTTTTGACTTTGAGCATTTCTAGGTGCCATTTGCATTTCCATAATACTACCAACTTTAGATATTTTTATTATTTTTGTTATTATTATTTTCTTTTCTGATTATTGATATGTAGAAAGTGATCTGATTCCTGCCTAATCCAGTCTAGCCTATATAAAATAAAGCTGTTTCAGTACTGATTTTGTTCCGTTATTACTATTCTTATTTGTTTAGAGATTGAATTCATTCAACAAACATGAAATTAATTGATAGCAAACAGGGTAAGGTGCGGAATTGGATTCGTTTTTGCATGTCCAAATCCAAACTGATCACAAACGACGATTGAGAAGCCCACCAAGGAATCCAAAAAAACAAAGGCCCGAAAGCGGATAAATATTTCAATTGACGATGGGTCCTACTGACAGGTGGCGCAACAACCCGGGGGTTTCACGGGCGTCTTTTGTGAGATTGCTGTGACGCGAATATTTCCCTTAACGATAATAACAAAGAAAGAAAAGGCGGGCATTGAAGGGCACTTCCATATTAGAAAGGATTAAAGTGTTTTTTCGTCCCTGTGTAAGGCCTCAAAGTTTGATTTCATTCTTGTATAGGTTTTTTGCCTCTTTTCATCCCTATGTTCCACCAGTTTGGTTCGTCCGGCCAGAATCCGACAAAAATTGCTAACGTGGCATATTTTTCGGTGCCACATCAGATTTTTGGGTCCCACATATCAGGAAAAACCCAAAACCGAGCCAGGATCCACCTGACCGGTTCCGCCCACCTAAATAACCCGGAACCCAAAATATAATTTTATTATTTTTAATTATACAAATAATAATAATAAAATTAGCCTATTTCTAAAATAATAAAACATATATATATATTTTTTATTTTATATTTGATAAAAAAATTTCACAAAATAAAAAAAATAAAAAATTTGAATGGTTTGATGTATATTATGTTTTATTATTTTAAAATAAAAATTTTTTATTTTGTGAATTTTTTTTATTAAATATAAAATAAAAAAATATATATAAAAATTATAAAATTTGAATAGTTTGATGTATATTATGTTTTATTATTTTAAAATAAATATTTTTTTATTTTGTGAATTTTTTATCAAATATAAAATAAAAAAATATATACTATGTTTTATTATTTTAGAAATAGGTTAATTTTATTATTCAAATTATTTGTATAATTAAAAATAATAAAATTATATTTTGGATTCCAGGTTATTTAGGTAGGCGGAACTGGTCGGGTGGATCCTCGTTTGGTTTTGGGTTTTTCCTGACATGTGGGACCCAAAAATCTGATGTGGCACCGAAAAATGTGCCACGTCAGCAATTTTCGCCGGATTCTGGCCGGACGAACCAAATGGGTCGAACGGAGGGATGAAAAGAGGCCAAAAACCTATACGAGGATGAAATCCAACTTTGAGGCCTTACACAGGGACGAAAAAACGCTTTAATCCTATTCAAAAATAACAAGACAAGGCAAAGTTGTGGAGGGAAAAAGAAAGAGAAGAAAATGGCAGTGTGCTCTTCACTCTCATATTTAGCGAATCCAGTGCCTAAAATCAGCTCTAGCAAGTTCAAAGTTGTTGAACCAGATCAAAGCCCTCAAGTTGGTACAAGGGTTTTTGTAGCAGTAGCAGTAACGACAGTAGTGGTAGATACAGCTCTACTAGATTGAATGCTAACTTTCATTACATAGAGCCTGACCTCAATGAAGACCCCGTTGACCGCTATAGAACACCTGGTGTTGATCCTGTCAGTTTTGTTCCCATATTCCAAAAACTTAAGTTTTAACTTGATTGTTGCCTTTGTATTGGTGTTTGTAACATGAGTTTAATTGTGTTGTTTTGAACGCAGGAGGATTTTGAGTATGGAATTTGGGATGGCCATCACATGACCTATACTGAAGACCAGCACAAAGGTAAGTCACTTGCTTGATACAATTGTTCTTGGGGTGTGTTTTTATCAGTTTTGCTGTTATTATGCTAGTGGTCTGTGTGGTTCAATCAATAAAAATCCAGGTTTATGAACTGATAAATTGATGTTGCTGGTGTAACTACAAGAGTCTTGCGCATTTTGTTGGGATTTTCCGGTAAACCTCAGAGGATCTGCAATTTGAATTTTTTGTTTTGGACCCACTTACCTACTAATTGGCTCTAGCCTACCTTATTTTTGTTATGCAGACATTACATTCTGGGGAGGAATCATGAGCGATATAGAAGCAGTAGGTACTCCAACAGGATTTCAGGGTAATGTCACGTTACAAGAATTTGGATTACATTGCCCTGTTGGTCAATTATATATGATAAGACTAGACACTTTAGCTCGCTCTTTTCTCATATGGTTTTGTAGGGTTCATCTCATGGCTCTTCCTTCCAGCAATTGCTGCCGGGATGTATTTCAATGTGCCGGTAATATCTAAGGCACATTGAAATAAATATCTCCAGTCACAATTCTTAAACCTGAGGCTGATTATTAATGATCTATTCTTGCCTTTCAGGGAGAGTATCTTTACATTGGCGCAGCCCCATTTTACAGTAGTGTTCTGCATAATTGAGATGGATAAACCAGACCAGCCTCACAACTTTGAGCCCCAAATATACAATATGGAGAGGGGAGCCCTTGACAAGTTAATTGACGACTACAATACCATGAGCATTTGGGACTTCAATGAGAAATACGGACAGCTCTGGGAATTCACTATAGTAAACGATGACATAACCAAGAGATATAATTCCTATTTTGGCAGGAACATAGTTTTATTTGTTGCTTTGTAAATGGCACTGCTCATGAAAATGTATATGTATTCCCCTAGTTTTGACATCTTAATATATGTCATCTTCGTATATATTATGACACAAAAAAAATTAAATTCTCTTATAATACCTCTCCATTTCCAGGAATTAATGGATGAACGAGCCAATCTATTGACAATAAAGTGATAGATGGAATTGCCATTAAACGACTTATTAGCATATTAATAGACCACTTCGGGAGGACATATGCATCACACATCCTAGAGTAAAGACTCTAGGTTTCCAACAAGCCACTGCTACATCCATTTCATTAGGAATTGATGATCTTTTAGCAGTCTCTTCTAAAGGATAGCTAGTCCAAGATATTGAACACCAAAGTGTGCTTTTAGAAAACCACCAGCATTATGGAAATGTCCATGCAATAGAAAACTACATCAATGGATTGACATGAGATGAATCCTAATTTTAGGATGACCGAACCTTGCTTGATTCATGGGTCTGTGTATAAGGGTTTCATCAATAGTGAGGCCTATGCCATCAAGAAGATGAAGTGGAATGCCTATGAGGAGCTCGAGATCTTACAGAAGGTAAGAGAACCTATACATCCTCTTTCACTTACTGTCTTAGATTTTGTTAATAGCCTCTGTTATTTTACATTATGGTATGAGAGGGTGAGCAGGAACAACAAAGAAAGGTTGATAAGCATTGCATAGTAGTGATCTTAGTGGTTGTAGAGAAAAGTGCATAACCTCCTCCTCTGATTGAATTATTGTGCAAGATGAATATGGCAACATAAACATAAAATTTAATACCAAACAAAGACACATATATTCAGGGTATACATTGAGAAAAACAGAATATTACGGGGACAAGGACACCACTGTATGATTCCGATAAAACTCGGCATTTTCTAACTTTGTATTGCCAATAAAATTTTAGTCAGTTAGAGTGACTAAAATTTCCCTGACAACCATATCTTTTTACACTTCGACACCCAGGGCCATCAGCGAGGCGTGAAGGATGTAAGATTGAGACTTCATTTGCAATACTTGTTGAACCACACTCCAATGTTTAGGAAAGTTTCAAAGTCAGATTGCGGTCTGCAGTAAAAAAAAGAAGGAAACATGGATTTCATGTGAGACCTGAACCAACTTTGAACTTGACCTTTGGTCAGATAAACTAGAAAGTCTAAAGATGAATAAAATCATTGTGAGACACAACATCTTTACCTGTTAATTGGATGAATATCATTGGGAAAGATGAGGACTTTGACGTCAACTCCTTTCTCTTTCAACGCTCTTGCGTACTATAGATATGAATAATCAACTCATTAGTTCCATCTATGTCGTGTTGATCTTATCCCAACACAATGTAAACAAGTAAAAATGGAAAAAACTCACAAAGTCAAACTAATTATCCATTCTCAGGTTGCATTTACTAAATCATACAACTATAAAAGTTCATTCATTAATAAAAAATCATACTCACTTGCAAGCCGTTGGACATTGGCACACGAAGATCCTGAGCACCTATAAGCATGAGGGTAGGTGTTTTGACCTGCAGATATTGCCACATTATGACATTATAGAGTTACTACTGTAAGCTATAAACCACTTGGCATATTTAACTGCTGAGTCCAAAACTGCGGAAACAGCCTAGTAACAGCATAACAGAGAACAAGTTTTGAGCAACATACTTCCGAGATATAGGATATGGGAGACTTGCTGTGGAAGAGTGCCAGGTCCTCTGCAGAAGGTGCTTCTGTATATTTACTCTTTCCAGCAATTCCGTAGGACTCCAAGTAGCACCAATCAGGGATGTCTGTGATTCCGACCATTGAAGCAAGGTTACATACAGGATTTCTGGCAGCTGCTGCAGCAAATTTATCTGGTGCCTGCACAAATTTGCAAAGAGATCTCTAATTTAGGAGAAGACCCTGTTCAAAACTATATATCCTGTCTACTAAAGAGACCTAGCAATCAGGACGCCATGGCATCATAATGTAAGTTACTAATCCCACCTGGCCAATTAAGTGAGTTGTGAGAAACCCACCATGGGAACCACCAAGGACAGCTATTTTAGAGGGATTGGCAAGCCCGGTGCCAATGACATGGTCTATAGCTGTAAGGACATCATTGACATCCTGTTCAAATTAAGAAACTATGGTAAAATTTCTCATAAATACTATCCGTTGATGATTAGGCACAATGTGTGCGCTACAAGCAAAAGGTAACAGGATAAAGTACAACATCATCCTTTCACAGAAACAAAACCTATCCTAAGAAAATCAAATCTCTGGCAAAGAAGACTCGGCCACCCAACTCCCAACCAAACTACCAAAGGGATCATAAAAATGTAGACAGACACAAAGCACCTGAGATCCGATTTTTCCTGGAAGAGATTGCAGAGCTTCCTCGCCAAATCCTAGAGAGCCTCTGTCATCAACTGAAGTATTAGAAAGCACTTGAATAAATATTAAAATAGAAATATATAGTAGATATATATCAATGTACATATCCGAAGCTGAAACCCAGTGCATAAACGAATTTTGTTGCTTGTACACTGATGAAAAGCTTAACAGATAGTCAAGTTTGCCTTAAATTTATGGTTTTGTGGAAAGGCAGTCATTCTAAGAAATAGTTTGAGACAAATAACAGGCGCAGGCAGGCTATTTCAATCAGCTTCTTTGAACATAATGACAGAAACTGACGAGAAGGGGACACTTCTCTTTTCATGCCAACTTATGGAAGAAGATACAGTTACAGGCTGGAGAAGAATAGAAAGGTCATATCAGCTCTATCTCAAGGCAGAGAACTTAATTTTGATCTTCTTTTCTCATATTTAAATTTTGTAGGAGGATGCAGATATACACATAGTATATATATAGAGAGGGAGTGATATGTTAGCATTGCTAAAAGCATAATCACATATGGAGATAATAGATTCTTGTTCTGAGTTCAGAACAAAAAAGTCAAAGCTTTCTCTGACCTGTAATTCACAATCAACAAGCTGTAACCGATGGAAGACAGAAATGCCAAGGGCCTTGAATAGCTTGACAAGGAGACAGAGTGAGGACCACCATGAAGCATGACTATCAATGGATTGCAAGCATCATTCTTCTCAGAATTTGAAGACACATATATGACTTCAAAAGGTTTAGCAGCACCTGTGAGAAGTAGAAGAAGGTAACAAGATCAATATTATTCACCAAGTAGATGCTAAAAATTGTGGTTCAGGTGTTCCTCTCTACAAGTGCATGCATTTGATATTTCCTTGCATTTTCTTTGCATATAAAAAGGAAAATAAAAAAAGACATCAGATGTTAAGCAGAATGAAACTCGAAGGGACAATTTAGTTTTGCATCTCATAAATCACTGCTATAGCAGAACTGGGTGGTTTAAACTTGTAGGCATCATCATTCTGGAGACTGGAATTGAGTTTTGAATTAAATATGGGAATACACTATCGGTATGATGCATAGCTATAAAATATTAGCTTTCAAGCCAATGTATCCAACATAAGACAAACTTTTGTGCAAACTTATGTTCCATACTCATACCTTTTGTCTGGCAATCAGAAACATCCTTTACAGGAATCTTCAGTATATCAAACTGCTGAGATGAGAGCAAAGTTCTAACCTGTTTCATCAAGAGGCCCTTTGAGCATCACAAAGACAAATAATGACAGAAACAAGATATTTAAGTTCATAACACTAAATGGAAAACCAGTTATATAAACCTTCTCAGAAGACTTGCATATTGGACTTGATACATCCAACCACCTCCATGCAGCATTTTTGGTCAGTTTCTCACCAACACAACCATACTTGATTTTGGGGATATCTATTGGACTGCTAGATACTGAAATGAGGGGAAATAAGATTCAGCTTTTAGTAAATTCTCTTCACTTTAGTAGCCAGGTCAGCCAGGGTCAGAGTTTGGTTCTACCAGCAATAATGTCGTCACCATCAAGAGAAAGAAGATTCCATGAGAAGTTCGAGTCCTTAGGACTGATGCATGATACTTCACCACTGAGCAGACAAACATATAATTCAATGGATTATCAGACAAGTTTATAAAGGTAATGATAGAAGACATGAGACTACAGTTACCTCAACACATTCACAGAAAGTATAGCTTCTCTGCTGCCCCAAAATGAAGATAATATCATAGTACATCCATCAGAAAGCCATGGATTAGTAAGAAGACCTGAGAAGTAAAGCCCAGGGAAGCAACCATCCTCTGGACACTGTACTGTAGGAATCTGCAATAATTATATGGAATAACAGTGTCAGTTAAATATTGCATTTTTTAGTGCATGTATATGAAGTTCATAACAACTGTGCAAAAAAGATGCCCTGTTTAACACAGTATTTAGGACAATAAAGAAAGGATGATCTTCAAAAATACCAACTTTATTTCCCTTTTCTCTTTCTCAGTATAATAGTTTATTTTCTCTTATTTGATGTTACTAAGAGAAATTTATGACAAAACTTGATCCGATCCATACTAAAACCTCTCTTTTCTCCTTAGATGTAATTCATACCATTGTTGTACGATTAGAAAACATCAACCATAAGAGCAGAAAAAGATTCACCGCCATTCACTGAAGCTTGCATAGAAGGTAGTAAAACATAATCATAAAGCCCTTCTTGCTGCCTATTAGCATGCTAGAAGTAAGGCATACCTTTCCCTGGCTAGCAAAAACAGAAACACAGAACACAACACATAAAATTTTCCTATCTCATAGTTTTATGAGCTTAAAAAGGTTTTTTCCAAGCATTTAATATGCTTTATATCAGTTCAATGTTCATAACTTTCTCAACTGTGCGCGATAATCCAAGTTTTGGGTGCAAAAGGAGTGATGACAAATGACTTAACAAAATAAGAAGCTAACAATGAAGAACTTACAACATCAATAATTTTAGTTGTTGAAGAAAGCTGCGTATGGGCTGGCCAATCAATCTTGTGAAGTGAGTTTGTTGTACAATGTGCTCCTGAATCCACAGAACTTTTTGCAGATAGAAACACTAGGGACCTTCCATCAGGGCTGGACAGGGAAACAGAATCAGAGAAATTCCACAAAAATCAGCTCAAAAAGGCTGAGATTGGTTTTACACATATATGATCTTTTGTATTTAATTGCTTCCACTTATGTGGTACGATTGGAAATGTAGAACAACGAGGAAAAGCTGATAGTTACAAACATGTCTAAGCATTTACAGAAGAACTTAAACAACTTTTCGCTAACTAATAAAATTTCCATCGAGATTGAGAAAGAACTCGAACAGACCCCGTTCAAGCCTCACAAATATTTCGAGATGAAGGCATACCTGAAAGTTGGAAGGAAGGCACTACTTATGCTTTGAGTTAGATTAAGCACAGGTGAATCTTCAGCTGAACTATCTCTGGAAAGTTTACAAATGCATTGAAATTAAAGATATACCATCCAACATAATTCACAAGCAGAAATAAGATGTAATATATCATAATCCATACTATAACAAGTTACCTACTTGATCTCTAATTCACCATTTTCTGATTTGTAAACTGGTGCCCTAAGAGCATATAATGCACATGACCTGTTGTAGCAGTATTTTATTCCTAGTTTCCTTGGGTCAGATGACCAACCCACAGAAACCAAGTACTGATATGAATCTTCAGTTTGTGGAGCCCACACAACCTGACCGACACTTAAAGATTTTGCAATTCCTTTAACAGGTTGAACCTGTCCACTGAACAAACATCAGTTGTAAGGGTTTGGCATCCAAACAAAACCGATTAGTCAATTTAGCAATTAGTAGAGTGTAATACCTATTAACATTGATGACAAAGAGTGCGGGCTGCCTTTTTCCAGCGTAGGATTCTCCCCAGTCCTCCTGCCATTCCCCTTGGCCTTTCCAGTTGCCACAGTCCTTATCCGTTGACCCACCTTTCTTATACCCAATATCACTAAAAGTAGGCTTGGGGGGAACAGGTTCCTCAGCAATATATGCAATGAATGTTTCATCAGAATTCCATGAGATTCCCTCAAACCTATACAAAGTATTTCGTAATTCAACAATTAAAGGTCTTCAAAGGCTGTACTAACACTTAAAAAGTAGTAAACAGCTTACACAACTAAAGAGATGCACAGGAAAACTGTAAATACAGCACCTGATAAACACTAAGACAAAGAAAGAAATGCAAACGCTAAAGCCACATCATCGCTCACCATCCATCAGTATATACAGATCCATGAACGGATTGAGGGATTTGGAACTCCTTTTCAACCTGGCCTTGACTCCAGATTTCAAAATGTACAGCAGATTCATTTTCAGGATTCCTAACCACAAGAAGCTTGGATCCTGATGGTGATGGAACTACGGTTGACACACCAGTCAACTCAACAGGAAACGGAGCCCATTCAAAGTTCACTGAATTGCCACCCTCCTTTGAGATACTAGCAGATGAAATAAATTTCCTCTTCTTATTAGCCAAAAGATTTGGTTGACTACTCAAGAACATTGCATGGGTCCCTCTTCCTATATCAATATTTTAATCAATCATGATCCATAGAAATCCAAAAAGGTGACAGACAAAAAATCTCCAAAATCACACAAAAGCAGAAGTCTTACCGCTCTTAGACTTAAAAGTCCAGGCCTTGTCAATGCTGGGGATACGAGTGAACTCTTGAAGCAACTTGGAAAGCGAAGCATAGTCTTCCTCGGTATTTGGGTCCAACCCAATTGGGAGCTCCTTTGTTGGAGCAGTTTCAGAAGAAGCATCCATGGCTTGAACGGCAAAAAGTCTTTTACTACACATTGAAAGAAACAAAATTTAAACACAACCACAACTACCCACGAAAAGAATCATCAATCCCGCTTAATTTCAAGTTCAAAGAATCAAACTTTACTCCAAACCCAATATGAAGTTACTACAAATGTATCCTATATCATCACTCTGGGTAGCAATGCACAAAAGGAACAGATAAAACATAAAACACTAAAAGGGAATACAGAGGATAGGGAGAGGGAGTTATAGTAGTGAAGCTTACAAGGACAGGGAATAGGGAGTGCTTGTTAGGGATGGAGTGATGGTGAGAGTGCGAGGAAGCGATAGGAAAGGAGGGAATTTTGGTGGAGACAGACGCAGGTTCTTGTGTAGAGACCAATTGTAGCAGGTGCCTCTGCTGATATAAAAGTGTAGAGAGGCCAATACTTTTGGTGCCATATAATTTCTTTTGAGCATCTTTAGGTGCCATTTGCATTTCAATAATACTACCAACTTTAGATATTTTTATTATTTTTAGTATTATCACTTTCTTCTCTGATTATTGATTGATATGTAGATTCCTCCTGGCTAGGCTAACCCAGTTTATTTAGCCTATAAAAAATAAAGCTGTTTCAATACTGATTTTGTTTCGTTATTACCAATTAGTATATTTTTTTTGTCCAATTAATACCAATTAGTATTTCTTTACACTAACACTAAGGTGTGGAATTGGATTCGTTTTTGCATGTCCAAACTGACCACAAACGACGATCCACGTCACGTGAGCCCACCAAGGAATTTTTTTAAAGAAAAAGCCCAAAAGCGGATAAATATCTCAACCGACTATAGACACGTGGCGCAACGGGAGATGGGGTTTCACGGGCGTCTTTTGCAAGAGTGCTGTGACTCGAATATCTTCCTTAACGATAATAACGAGAGAAAGAAAAGGCGGGCATTGAAGGGCGCTCTTCCAGTTCCAGTATACAAAAAGAACAGGATAAGGCAAAGTTAGTAACTCACCTGTAAGAGGAAAAAAAAAAAGAGAGAGAAGAAAATGGCAGTGTGCTCTTCACTCTCATTTCTAGCGAATCCACCAGTGCCTAAAATCAGCTCTAGCAAGTTGGATGCCGGTTCAAAGGTGTTGAACCAGATCAAAACCCTCAAGCTGTACAAGGGTTTTTGTAGCAGTAACGACAGTGGTGGTAGATACAGCTCTACTAGATTGAATGCTAAATTTCAGTATATAGAGCCTGACCTCAATGAAGACCCCGTTGACTACTATAGAACACCCGGTGTTGATCCTGTTAGTTTTGCTCCGATATCCCAAAAACTAAGTTTAGCTTGATTGTTGCCTTTGTATGTCTGGAAATTGGTGTTTGTTAACATGAGTTTAATTGTGTTGTTTTGAATGCAGGAGGATTTTGAGTATGGGATTTGGGATGGCCACCACACCTATAGTGAAGACCAGCACAAAGGTAAGTCACTTGTTTGATAGGATTGTTCTTGGGGTGTGTTTTTATCAGTTTTTCTGTGCTTATAACAGTGGATATGCTAGTGGTCTATGTGGTTCAATCAATACAAATCCAGGTGTATGAACTGATGATAAATTAATGTTTCTGGTGCAACTACAAGAGTCTTGCTCATTTTGTTGGGATTTTCCGGTAAACCACTGAGGAGGATTAGAGGATCTGCAATTTGAAGTTTTTGTATTGGACCCACTTACCTACAGGGCTTGTCACTAATTGGCTCTAGCCTGCCTGACTTTTCTTATGCAGACATTACATTCTGGGGAGGAATCATGAGTGATATAGAAGCAGTAGGTACTCCAACAGGATTTCAGGGTAATATCACGTTACTAGAATTTGGATTAGATTGCCCTGTTGGTAGATTATATATGATAAGACTAAACACTTTAGCTCTCTCTTTTCTCATTTGGTTTTGTAGGGTTCATCTCATGGCTCTTCCTTCCAGCAATTGCTGCCGGGATGTATTTCAATGTGCCGGTAATTAATATCTAAGGCACAATGAAATAAATTTGTCCAGTCACAATTCTTGAACCAAAGGCTGATTATTAATGATCTCTTCTTGCCTTGCAGGGAGAGTATCTTTACATCGGCGCGGCTCTGTTTACAATAGTGTTCTGCATAATTGAGATGGATAAACCAGACCAGCCTCACAACTTTGAGCCCCAAATATACAATATGGAGAGGGGAGCCCGTGACAAGTTAATCAACGACTACAATACCATGAGCATTTGGGACTTCAATGAGAAATATGGACACCTCTGGGATTTCACTATAGTAAACGATGACATAACCAAGAGATAGAGTTCCTATCTTGGCAGGAACATAGTTTTATTTGTTGCTTTATAAATGGCACTGCTCATGATAATGTATAGTTTATGTATTCCCTAGTTTTGACATCTTATTTATACGTTATCTTCGTATATATTATGACATAACAAGTTTTAGCTCTCTTATAAGTACCTCTCCATTTCCAAACCTTCTTCCACATCATATCAGGAGGATGCCAATCATATCAGGAAGAGTTTCAAGACTATCAGATAAGCAAAAGACAGGACCATTCAACACTAAAAATTTGGTCTCATATTTACACTGAAGCATAAGTGTGAGACAATTAATTATTTATGAATCAACGAAGACCACTGTGCCCTTTCAAGTCATCTAGAGCGGGATAGCATGTATAGTAGTTCTTACAGTTACAGATGCTGGAATAACCTCAACTAACTAATGTCGGTGCAGAGTATGAATGCTACGAAATAGTATAGTTAATTCATTTCCAGTCTCATATTTGGTGGCATGCCAGTTTCCTAATTTCCTTTTACTATATTCATGTGTAAATAAGTAAACAGAAACCTAGGAGTAATTTACCTATTTACATAAAACTAATCCTGATTCTACTACAATAGAATAAACTAATATGGTTGATGTGTTAAAAAACAATTGCGGTTGACTAATTGCGTTTACTGAGCAGCTGGCAGTAAATGTGTGCTGCTTATTGTCTTGTTTTAAAATTTCTCCTCCTCATTTTCTTTCCGTGACGACACTTCTAAATGGTTTGGACCTGACTGAGACTTGCTGTACCACAATCTGTAAGCACCATATATGCCTTGATCAAGGGAAAGATTTCTCAGAATCCGATTGCCATTTTCCCTTTGCCTCTTTCTTATTAGAATAAGAAACTCCGTACCATATAGCGGGTCAATTACAGGTTAGACTTAGAAGTTAATTAGAACCTATATATAAAATATAACCACAAGGACTCATTTATCTAGACAAAGTATGTGGGTGGCAGAAAGTAATGGAAGGTCATATATGTGAGAAAAAGGAAAGGAGAAGATGATGAATACCATTTACCCATGATTGAAATTGATAGTTGAAGAAGTCTAGATATTGTTTTCAATGTTCAGAAAAGAACAATATCATTCTTGATTATTTTTGGCCTCTTGCCCACGTTTAGACCCTCCATTAGTCTATTTTCCATATTTTGTGCAAAAGTGCTTTCAAGGTTTCATTTTTCCTTTCATCAGCATGTGATGGAGCAGACAATTATGCTCACAATTCCACTCGCTTCCACCAGGGTCGCATAAGGCGGCCAACTGGATGGTGTCAAGATTTGGCGCTTGATTAGGCTAATTATGAGTACACAAAATGCTCCTTTACCATATTATTGAGACAAACACAAATTCATTTCAACATTTCTGTGGAATTGTACCATCAAAACCAGCAGCCTCTAAATAAATTTGGATGAGTTCATTTTTCCACATTTCCTCAGCAAACTAGGTCACTTGTAGGTCTGCCATTCTGTAGTTGCTTATTTAGTTAAGGTTGAAGCAACCCAGATTGCAAGTCTACATCTATTCGTTTTGTTATAGCCCTTTTGGATGACACTTAAGGCATCTATATATAGCTTGATTTTGAGGAACATCCTCGGGTAAGTTTTCCCTTTTGTTATTTTATGCTAGAATGGAGTAAAAATATAGTTGAAATTTCTTAAACTAGTCATTAACCTATTCTACCAGTTGAGCTTGGGGAAGACGTCCAAATCAAGATGACCCATAAATCCTTGAACATATAGTTGGTGGACTTGACCCTACTCATTGATAGGGGTGATGATAATTTCTAAACATCATTCCACAGTTGACCAAAAATAAGGTCTATTTTCCGGGTATTAGTAAGAGAGTAAGAGATAAATGAAAAGAGCTTTTAGTTTCCTCTTCCCTCTCTCGGAACTGTACACTCGCATATATCTCTTTGTCACCAAATCTGCAAGAGAAACTCAAAAAATGAAAAGCCAACCCCAGTTAATAGTATCCTCCTTCCTTTTCTTCCTCTCCTGCAACTATCTTCTCCACCACTTGCAAGCCCAACTAAGTGAACCAACCTCTCAAGGCTACACCTGCAAAGTCAACAACCAGACTCCTGCTGCTGCTGCCGGCTACCCATGTCAGGCTTATGCTTTCTACAGAGCCACATCTCCTTCCCTCCTTGACCTGGCTTCCATTGGTGATCTTTTCTCGGTTAGCCGTGCCATGATATCCAAACCAAGCAACGTCTCCTCTCCTTCATCGCCACTTGTCCCAAACCAGCCCCTCTTTGTGCCTTTATCATGCTCTTGCAACACCGTCAACTCCAGTTTCAGTATCTCTTATGCTAACCTTAGTTACACCATCAAGAAGGACGACACTTTCTACCATGTATCCACTTTTCTTTACCAGAATCTCACTACCTACCATTCCGTTGAAGTTGTCAACCCCACCCTTATTCCAACTCTGCTCCAGATAGGAACAGAAGTCATATTTCCTATATTTTGCAAGTGTCCTAATCAAACCCAGTTGCAGAACCGGGTGAATTATCTTGTATCTTATGTGTTTCAGCCTTCTGATGACCTGTCCCAGGTTGCTTCAAGGTTTGGAGTTGAAACAAAGTCTATTGTTGATGTTAATGGCAATAACATAAAGCCTTTCGACACAATTTTCATCCCAGTCAGTCAGCTTCCAGAGTTGACTCAGCCTATAGTTGCCCCTTCTTTATCTTCTGGCGGCAAGACTGAGAAGAAAGGTTTGATTACAGGACTAGCAGTTGGGACTGGGATTCTTGGGGCTTTGCTGGTTATGGTTATTGGGTTTTGGGTTTACAGAGAGGTTGTGATGATGAACAGAGAAATGGGAAGAGATGAGGAGAAGCCTCTCCATGGGGGAGGGAAAGGGTTGAATATGGAAGTGAATTTGATGGCAGATGTTTCAGAGTGCTTGGACAAGTACAGAGTTTTCAAGATTGAGGAACTGAAAGAAGCAACTGATGACTTTAGTGATGATTGCTTGATTCATGGGTCTGTGTATAAGGGTTTCATCAGTGATGAGGCCTATGCCATCAAGAAGATGAAGTGGAATGCCTATGAGGAGCTCAAGATCTTACAGAAGGTAAGAGAACCTATACATCCTCTTTCACTTACTGTCTTAGTTTTTGTTAATATTCAATATGCCTCTGTTATTTTACATTCATTCGTTTATGGTATGAGAGAGCGAGCAGGAACAACATAGAAGGGTTGATAAGCATTGCATAGTAGTGATCGTTAGTGGCTGTAGAGAAAACTGCATAACCTCCTCTGATTGAATTATTGTGCAAGATGGATAAGTGCAACATAAACATAAAGTTTAATACAAAACAAAGGACATTAACATTTATTCAGGTACACACTGAGAAATGCAGAATATTACGGAGGACAAGGACACCACTGTATGATTTCGATAAAATTCTGCATTTTCTAACTTTATATTGCCAATAAAATTTTAGCCAGGTAGAGTGACCTGTCTATTTTAAGAGTTTCTGGTGTTTTAAATTTTGTTATCAATGTCATGTTAGTTAAGTATCAAACACATTGAAAATGACATGAGCTCAAGTTGTTGCGTCAGCATTGACCACTTTCTTGGATTCTGATATTCAGAGTTATTCACAAGGGAGGGAGAGCCCATAACCAAAATGGTTTCATCTTCCCTCTTTTTTCAATTGTGGTTTATTCCATCGCGCTTCAAGCATAATGCCACTTGTAATGAAATCAGAACACAGACAACCCAAGTCGTGCCTGGATATTGATTAGAGAAATACCATGTTTGTCATTTCTTCATATGCTTGATTAGTTTGTAGATGTTGTTAAAAGAATAATTAGTTTGGAGATAAATGAATGTACCTGCCGCCAAAGATAATATATCAACTACTTGATGTTCTGCTGACGAGACTGCTATTTCCTATTAGGGACTACTAACTGCTGACATTAGTAAATAATTGGATCATAGCCACGATGGTCCTACCATGTCATCATATCCAGGTTCCTTTAGTTTTAATTCCTTGGCTTCATTCGTTTTATAATCTCCTTCTTTGGTTTGGGAATCTCGTTTGGTCAATGGCCTTTTTCTTTAAACATTTTTGTTTCTTTCAGTTTCTTCTGTACATGATTGATTAGTAGTAGTTACTTACCGGGAATGGTCCCAGTGACTTGGATGTAGTTTGCCCACGCCAAGAGTTCCAATTTTAGCTGAAACATTTGTTAATGTTGTATAAGGAGATCATTATTTTGTCTGCTGCAGGTGAACCATGGGAATTTGGTGAGGCTAGAGGGCTTCTGCATAGACCCAGAGGACGCAAATTGCTACTTGATCTACGAGTACATAGAGAATGGCTCTTTGCATTCTTGGTTACATGACAACAAAAGTGAGAAGCTAAACTGGAAAACAAGGTTACGCATTGCAGTTGATGTTGCAAATGGTCTGCAATACATTCATGAGCACACAAGGCCAAGGGTTGTACACAAGGACATCAAAAGCAGCAATATCCTCTTAGACTCCAACATGAGAGCCAAGATTGCCAACTTTGGACTAGCAAAATCAGGCTGCAACGCCATAACAATGCACATTGTTGGTACTCAAGGCTACATTGCCCCGGAATATTTAGCAGACGGGGTGGTGTCAACAAGAATGGATGTCTTCTCATTTGGTGTGGTTTTGCTTGAGCTAATCTCTGGCAAACAAGCAATTGATGAGGAAGGCAAGGTTCTGTGGGCAAAAGCTGGTGGGATTTTGGAGGGTAATGAGGAGAGAAGAGTTAAGAGATTGGAAACATGGATGGATGAGACTCTTGTGGAGGAATCATGCTCAATGGAGAGTGTGATGAGTGTAATGGCAATTGCAGTTGCTTGTCTGCACAAAGATCCTGCAAAGAGGCCTAGCATGGTTGACATTGTCTATGCTTTGTGTAAGAGTGATGATTTGTTTCTTGACTTCTCGGATGATGGATTATCTACCCGTCAGGTTATGGCAAGATAAGATGGATTTTTGTTTTTTGGTAGTTAATAGATGGCATTTCCTTTAAGTTGTGGTATATATATTACTAGTAGAGTTATTTTAGGGAGTGATGGAATACTTTCAAAAAGGGGAAGTAATGTAATATGGAAAAGGGAAAAAATCTGCGTAGGGGAAAATTCCCAAGCTGTTTTGAATCACAGGGATTATAATCATTATTGAGCATTCTTAGCCTTGAAAAGGTTACTTTCCTGAACTTCATATTCTTCTTACCCAGTGTCCACACTCTACAGGCTGATGCTTCCCCATAGAGCTCTATTATAACATTATGCTTCATGAGTATATATTGACCTATGTATATTTCTCATAACTCTCCTTCTTGATGGTTCTACATACACTATTCCTACAACAATAGTGTATGTAGGAATAGTCTTATAATTATTTTTGTTTTTCATTTTCTTTCTCTTTTCAATTTATGGTGGTGCTCCTAGTTTTCATTTTCTTTGCAGTTGTATAAGTTATGCTATAACAAATAGATTATTTGTGTTTTGAATTGTTGGCATTTGACCAAATATCAAAACTGTCCTTACAGTCAAAGAAGATCAACTCACTAAAACGTGAAAACTAATATATATTGCAAAAGGATTGTTACAACAAAGCTCACTGGTCTAAGACGAGAATATTTTTCTCGCGCAATGTGTCTAATGAGCTCCAATCGCAGATTAGTGGCCTCAGTGGATTCCAACGTTCTGATGATCTTGGAATTTATCTTGGGTGCCATTATATGCTGGCGGCATTACTAAGAATACATATGCTGGCATCCTTGATTCGGTCCGGGAACGTTTGGCCGGTTGGAAGGTCGAGCAACTTTCTTTGGCTGGCCGTATTACTCTCTGTCAGTCGGTTCTTAGTGCTCTTCCAGTCTACACGATGCAGTCAGCTAAGCTGCCAAAGGGAGTTTGTCTGGAGATTGAACGGTTATGCCGTAATTTTATCTGGGGTGATACTGTGGACACTAAACATTCTCATTTAGTTAAATGGGATTCTCTTTGTCAGCCCAAGAATAGAGGGGGTGTGGGCTTGAAACATCTTCATTGGTTCAATGATGCTCTCATCATGAAGCTTGCTTGGGCTATCATTAGCTCGGAGGACCGCCTGTGGGTTAAACTTTTGGTGGCAAAATATTTCCATGTTGTGGAGGGGCGTGTTTACTTACGTGACAAAACCTCTGGGTCTCCGATTTGGCGTGCCATTAAATCGGTGTGGGCGGTGGTCGTGAAGGGTGTCAGGTGGGTTGTTGGTGACGGCAGGCACATTCGTTTTTGGAGTGATTGGTGGGTTGACTTGAGGGCTGTGATTCTCGTTTGATTTGCTATGCCACTAGTCCTGTGGCAGAGGAACAGCTTAATTGGCCTTTGTCTCGTTTTGTTACAGCGTCGGGTGCATGGAACTGGAGCCTATTTAGTAATCTTCTTCCCCAGGAGATTGTTCTTCAGGTAGCATCTATGCTACCTCCTATTCAGAATCAAGTTGACATGGTGTGTTGGGGTGGCTCTAGTTCGGGTGCATTTACGTCGCGATCTGCTTATGAGTTATTGGCCAAAGACAGTTGGGGGGGGGGGGTAAGGATTCTATCTGGGAGTTGGTTTGGAAATGGCGCGGTCCACACCGGATTTGTTCTTTCCTTTAGCTTGTGGTTCGTGAAAGTCTTATGACGAATGACCAACGTTTCCGGCGCCGGTTTGCAGCCTCGCCGTGCTGTGATGCATGTAGTGGTGTTGTGGAGAATACGCTGCATGTATTACGTGGATGCTGGCGTGCACAACGGGTGTGGCGCAAATTGGTCTCACCTTCCATGTGGACTGCTTTCTCTACTGGTTCATTGCATACTTGGATTAGACGAAATCTTACTGGTGAGTTTGGCCGCTTGGATGGTCTATCCTGGCCCACGGTGTTTCGCGTCACGCTGTGGAAGTTGTGGGGTTGGCGGAATGGATGGATCTTTGGGAGGCATGGTATTGGTTTTTATTCTATTCCGGACATCTATAGTTTTGCTCATGAGGTACAACGGATACTTCTTTCAAAGTCGGACTTGGGTGCTCGACCGGGTCGGCAGTGGTGTGATATTGGTTGGTTGGCTCCTCCTCCGGGATGGGTAAAGCTGAACACGGACGGTGCGAGCAAGGGCAACCCTGGCCCGGCTTATGCTGGAGGAGTTTGTCGTGATTCTAGGGGGAGCTGGCTGTTTGGTTTCTCTGTGTTCTTGGGGATCTGCTCCTCTGTTAAAGCAGAGACTTGGGCTGTGTTTTTTGGTCTTCAGCATGCTTGGTCTGTAGGTCTCCGTCAGGTTATTCTTGAGATTGACTCACAACCTTTGTTTCTTCTTCTTCAGTCTCGTCGGGATGGTGTGTTCGACCCGTTACTTCACCGGGTGATCTCGCTTCTGGAGCAAGATTGGCAGGTTCAGCTGGTGCACACATATCGGGAAGCCAATCGGTTGGCTGACGCTTTAGCCAATGAATCTTCTGGCTTGCTCATGCAATTCAATCTTTACTCTTTGATTCCTGCTTTTTGTTTGGATGTTTACAACAGTGACATTCGGGGCGTTTCCTGGCCTCGTTTTTGTATTTCTGGTTAATTCATTGCAATAGAAAGGGCTTCTGCCCCGTCTTCAAACCAAAAAAAACAAAGCTCACTGGTCAACTTTCAGTTGTGTAGTTGGACTGTATATCTTTGGGCCATTTTTCTTGTTTCAGTAATGGAATGGGCTTGATTATTAAGAATAGTACTCTGTTATTAGATGGTTTATCCGGAGCTCTAAGCCCATCTACATACCTTCCCTAATCGGAATTCTGAAATGGCTGCTGCCAAATGGGATTGGTTTATCTTCTTCCAGGACTCATTAACTAATTCCTTTATTTGCCCGAAGAAAAAGGGATTGAATTTGCACCTTCATCCTAGCTGGCTCAGCATCAAAGAAACATAAACACAACTCCTGTTATTTATAAGAGGCTGTATCCAAAGTGACAAGAATTTGTATAGCACATGCATATACTACTCCAAGCTTTAGTGGAGTTTGAGGTTATCATGTGTTAGTTTTGTGCCTTGTGATTACTTCTTTATGGTAATATATATTATCAATAACACAAGATCTCAAGATGACTTAAACCCACGAAGCATATGGGCTACTAAATCCAATCCTTTAATCTCATACCAAATTACTTTCAAGTCTCAACCGAATTTTCCCGCCAAGTTCAAGAATTAGATAATTAATTACATTTCCTCCCTCACTTTCGCTTAGATTCACCGAATCCCATTAAAAAGGTGAAGCTTCTGGGCTAAAAGAGAATTACTCCATGCTTTAGTGGAGATGGAGGTTAAAATTTCACTCTCGCCTAGATTCTCTTTTCCCTCCTTGAGTAAGTAGCATCACGTGAATGCAATTAGTTTAATTGACCCCTTGTTCTCCTTATTCTATTTTGTAATTAAGTTACCATTTATTCTCCTAGTTTTACGTATTCCATTTACTTGCACAGAGACACATTGTTGGACAAAGGATTTTATGCAGCCAACCTCTACATATATGCATCCACAATAATATATACACTCTTTATTAGTCTGCTGGGATGGACTTTTTTTGTTTGTTACATTGGGACGCTTTATTCTTACGTGCAAGGTTACACAAATTTGCAGCGACATCGTATACACACTATCGCCATGAGAAAAATGATTGAATGCCCAGCAAAATTTCCAAACCAGAAAAACAACTTCGTGGCCCAGGACAAAAATATAACGCAAAGGGGACAACAAAACATCTAATCGTTCCAGTTTTCATCCAATATCAATGGCTTTATATAACCCCAGCAACCTGGCAGAACAGGGTACAATTGACAACGTAGTACGTACCGATGATGGTCCAAAAACAAATGACAACATACAATCGCAGGAACGCCAACAAATTACTAGCCAGAAAAAGTACCAACAAGCATTCAATGCCATCCACAATTTTTAGAACTTGGGTTAATATTAATGTGGCCAGTCCTTAGCTAATACTCCACCATTCACTTCTTCATAATAAATAAGTCTAACATCTGTAGGTCAACACACTCAAACGCACCGGCACACCTCACAAAGGTACAGCGCAGTATTGACTTCCAATGAACTTTTAGATGGGGAAAAAGGTACAACAAACTTTAATTTGATTTAGTGCTCCTGCGACTCAACGTGCGAAATTTGAGTAGGTGGTGGGGTTAATTATATGGGTTGGTTCGTGAGCTGACCACTATTGCATGCTCTTCCTCTTTTGGGGCCACCAAAGTTGTCGCTTAAATGATAAAAGTAGCTAAAAGGTTAATGTGCTTTCTGCCTCCTCATAGGTACAAATTAACAACTGTGTCGGTATAAAAGTTCAATGATTATTAGTCGTGAAAGATGAACAAAGATACGTGTACTTAGAAAAAGAAAAGGTGATGAGGACTCCTAACAAACAGTTCAGTCTAATTATCCCACTTAATTTTAAGTATTGTAGTTGCCAGACAACCAAAATGCCATAAAGATCTATATGTTGATTTCGTCATTGACTATGGAGGCACTCCAGGTACCATGCTTTCAAAGTTTCAAATCGTGCCAAGAACATATAGAGCCTAGCTAAGAGCAACTTCATGGATAGAAATCTAATTAGAGCTTACCATTGGACATCAATTTTCATATATTCTTTTCGAAGTCCCAGATAATATAACCAATTTTAGATTTTAAATTCCGTAATCCTAAAATTTGTACACCATTTATTTGTCCTACCAACCATAAGCATCGATAATAAGGATAGCCAAAACTTTGGAGGTGCATTCCCAAAGCTGCCTATTTATTATTAGTCGAAGAAATGGATATACTGCTTGAATGAATAGTACTCCTTGCCTGTTTATTATTTCGTGGAAATCGATATGCTTAACTAAATATTCTCCCTTTTGTTTTTTTGTCGAAGAATATTCTCCCTTTTCTTATGAGGCATCTTATTAAGTATATTATTAATCAATTGACCAAGTATTTACCGAGTTGGTTTTGAGTTGTAAGTAGTTCGGTTTCACTTAAGGAAATTACGAGTTTGAGGTATTATATATGCAATAATCTCCAAATACCAGATATATAACAAAGATAATATCGTATTTCAAAAGAAAAGCCTTTTCAATAATATTTTTCTCTGTAAAAAAATAACTTATACTTTCCATATTGTTGGAAATATTAATCAACAACATAGTTTTAGGCAACATGTATAACAACTCAACCACAAAAAAGTCTACTCACTAATTAGCACATGTGGATCATCGTCAACTACCCATAACCATGTTAAAAAAGAAAAAAAAACAAAAAAAATACCCATAACCTACCTGTAACGCCATAGTCATTCATTATTATTTCTAACTAGTAACTACCCAAAACTACCGTCACTCAATAAAAAATAGCAAATACTAATTGTCAACCATTAATAATCAACATTGCTGATTCTAATTATTAGAGTATAGTATAAAAACTTTCTATTAATTACTACTACTTCTCATCATCAAACTATGTTAGGCTGGCAAAACAAAATAATGAGCCCTGTGACATCAACCGACTAATTGTGCATAATTTTGCATTGACATACACAACAATTGGTTTTAGTCCTTTCCAAAATTTTAAACTTATGGAAACTAGGGTCAATGCAATGTTGGGCATGAAATGTCTGCTGATGTAATGTTTTCCAAAAAAAAAATATCGCTTTACAGTTTACACTTCATAAATAGAAGAAGATATTGCGTAAATGAAGAAGTAGCATAATTTTTCTTTTTCTTTTTTTTTTCTCGTGAAAGTAATTCATTTTTTTGCACGGGCTAAAAGTTTTATTTCTTTTTGGTTTTAGGAAAAGTCAACCGTGCACTAGTAGTTGTTTTTTTTTGGTCAAGGTGCACTAATAGTTGTCCCTTCTCCTCCAGAATCTAAGTGGGACCCACCTCTCTCTCTCTCTCTCTCTTCAGCACGCACTAGATCCAATACAACTGCTTCGTTCGTCAATCGGACACTGGGAGTATTAGTACTATTAATGACATCACCAACAAATACAATTATTAATGAATGACAATAAAATCAGATGGACCAATAAGCAGCTATAACTTATTATCCATTCCCAAAACAAAAAAACCAAAAAAAAGAAGCTATATACTAATAATATAACTTAGAAAAGTAGTATTTTTTTCGGGTTTGTGGGTGGATTCCGATTTGCCCATTTTTTAGGACAAACAAAGAGACTAAAAAGTGGTGGGAGTGGGGGAGGGGGGGTGGTGGTCCACCGTCCACGGAGATAGAACCTCGGTGCTCTCTCTCTGTATGTAACCAAAGTAAGCAGCAGTCGCTCTCTCTGCCGGGTCCGTCATCCTCCACTCTTCTTCCAGATCAGAAAGCGACACGCACACGTTACTTCTCTCGCTCTTCTCTTCTCATAACCAACCAACCAACACAACACCCACCAAAAACACCCACCCACACACACTATACTCAGTCAATCTCTGTTTCTTTCTTTCTTTCTCTCAGGAATTTCTTCGAACACCATTCCTTTTTTGTTTTAAAACAGAGACAGGGGCACGGAGAAGACATAAAAAAATGTTTCTCGCTCAGCTCCAGTGTCCTCGTCCTCATTGCGTTTCTCCGGCTCCTCCTCCCCCGAGACCGATTCTTCTCCCTTCCTTTGCTGTTTCTTCGGCCAAAAGGTTGTTTCCTTCTACGTGTTTGATAGATTATATCTGTGTCATTGACTCATCGTTGCATTTTAGTCCTTGCTTCCATATCTGCACTGACTGACTGGCACTTGTGATTGGCAGTAAATCGTTGCCTTGCCAGTTTTGGTGGATCAAGTGTTCGGCTTTATATGGAAATGGTGTTGGAGTACGCTGTGGAGGTGAGCGTTTAGCTCTCTGTTTCTGGGTTTATTGCATGTGCCATCTGGACTTTTGTTTTCTGCATTACCTGAAAAACCCAGTTGAGAAAAACTCTGTTGTTATGTTTTGTTTTTCCTCAGGGAATTCGGAAGCCAATTGTAGGCGAACAGGGGCTAAGTTGGATGATGAAACAGATAATCCGAATGGCGGATTTTCGAGAACGAAGCAAATTAGTCGTCTTCAGGTAAGCTTGGGGGTGAACGAAACAGAACATGGATTCAGTAAACAGGAAGTGTTAGACTGGGATTTATTCCATGGTCTGAGAAAGTTTGAGGACAATGGCGTGGTAAAGTTGATTTTCGATGCCACTTCTACTTGTTTGCTTCTGTGTCTGTTGTTTTCTGTATTCGTATGGTGATGAAAGCAAAGAGATCATAACCCAATGCCGTTCCCTGCTTGACTTGTTTATGGACAGATATATATGTGTTAGTGAATACCAACATTTGCAACTCGCAAGCTGTTGAAAGTGTGTTGATGTGGTTCAGTGACTTTGCAGGGCCACCAAACTGAGCTTGTGATTCAATCCATTTCGTCATTTTGTGTGTTTAGATTAATGGCGTTGAATATTGTGAATATATCAATGAAGATGTTCCGGGACCTGCTTCTACCTTCGGTTGGGACTTCCGGAGCTGTCAGCTCACCTTTTGCCTGTATATCTAATTCAGTGAATAAACCCACGCCTCTTCAACTGGATGTGTCGTTCCCCTCATTTGCAGATGTGAGGTGGAACTTGGCACGTTTGATATATTTGTTCAACATCCAAGTGGAAAGAAATGTCGCAGCGTGAGTGAAGTACCGACTTTACTCTTTCTGATGTTTTATCTGAGAATTTTCCCATCATTTTCCTAATGAAAACATATTTGACTTTTCCAGTTAAGTTGTTTTAATGTTTTTTTTTTTATAAAAAAATTTAAAATCTTTTTTATGAGGCTTTATAAGTTACGATCTGACGCTGCAGTCCTGTTTCCCAATGGCTGTACTATATTTAGGAGAAAATGGTGCATAGGTTCTCCGTATAGCGTATGTATTTTCTCCGTATACCATATCTTATGGTATATGCTTTAATCATTCTTGAAAAATGAGCCTCTGAGGCCTAGAAAGTTGTTTCTGAGTTTTTGTTGTTGAAGATTACGACATTTTTCATTATATTGCCGTTGATCTCTTCTATACTGAGTTTCCTGGAAGACTTGCTGCTTTGGAATCTAATTCTTATAGAATTGCTGCTTTGTTTTTTCTCTTGACCTTTTTATTTGATATTTAAGGCCTAAATCTACCCTTAAGCATATTAACACAAATAATTCGTAATAATCTGACAGTAGAAAGTTACTGTTTACTTAAATAACAATATCAAACCCTTTCCGCAGTGTCACCACAGGATCATACAGGGTAAATTATGGTTGTCAATATTTAAAACGCTGCTGTACATAGCGCTATCTTTCTTTACTTCTGGAATGGATGCAAGACTTGCAAATGATTCATAGGAAATCACTTCTTACAGGTCGTTTGTGCTGCTGCTTATGGCATGCTTCTCATTTGTTGTCATTGGCGGTGTTCTGTTCTTCAAGTTTAGGTAATCTGCGAACTGCCTTCTTCGGACAATATATGACATAGCATACATAAGCTATTTTCCTATACTTTAAATGGCTAAATGAATGCAGATAGTGAGGCGCATTGTTTTCAATTTTTTTTTAATTGCAAAGGTGCGCTTATATCAGTCAACAATGGAATCTATTGCCTTCTGCAAACTATATTAGCCTTCCTTTTTCCTTGCAAAAGGAGTCATTGAAAGTCATTTAGCCACATAATAATGTAACCATTTTTCATATGTAAGAACCTTTCGTTTTTACATCTATGTATTAAACTTTGGAGTTTAGATCAACAGCTTATTAACTTAATAATCAATAATTCTGCCTATCATGCGGTAAGAGTGGGAACTTATCTGATAACTCTATTGCATTTGAACTTTATATGAATCCTGGTGACTATCCATCATGGCTTTGGTTGCTGCCTCCCAATCCTCACATTATTAACATTTTTTTGTGTCCTGTGAATATGTACTTGAAAACATAAGACTTTTGCAGCTTACATATATCCTGGTATACTCATGGTTCCCCTTTATAGATGGTTGCTTGCATTGCCCTTTGGAAGCTGGAAATTCTTGTCTTTGTTCCTTCCTGTTCCATTCATACATCGTCAGAATATTGAGACAAATGTACAAATTATTTCATCCAAACTCCATCATTGAATGCTTTCATCCTGGTTTACTTTTCTTACATGACAACAGTGACAGATTATTTTGAATTTGCCATATTTTGATTCTGAACTCTTATGCATGAGCATTTTCTTTACAATTGCATTCATTATTCTGCACTTAACTGGTTGTTTTTCCTGGCTTTTGTTACCTTTTTGTCTTCTTGCTGCTTTTGTGATATGGACATGTGTTGTTTCTTTAACACAGGAATAGTACTCAATCTCTGGAGGACTGCTTCTGGGAAGCTTGGGCATGTCTATGTTCGTCGTCTACCCATTTGAAGGTTCTATAGTTTGTTGGAAACTTAGGAATTCCTTTTCCTTTCCTATTTGTTTGAAAAATTAATCAAATTGTAGAATTTTAGATTCCAATTGCTCCTACTTTAGTTTTATTGTTACTGATCCTTATTCTTCATTTTCATGACTGAAGAAATTTATGTGTGAACTTGCAGCAAAGAACACGTGTTGAACGTGTTATTGGCTTTGTCCTTGCCATATGGGGTATATTATTTTATTCTCGGTTATTGAGCACAATGACAGAGCAATTCAGGGTAAACTCTTGGAACAAGAACTACCTTAAGTGTTTGTGTAATTTGCTGGCATACTTAAAGAGAGCTACTTGGACAGAGTAATATGCAAAGAATCAGGGAAGGGGCACAAATACAACTTCTTGAGACAGATCATATCATTATTTGTGGAGTGAACAGTCACTTGACTTTCATACTAAAGCAGCTAAACAAATATCATGAGTATTCTGTTCGCTTAGGTACTGCTACAGCTAGGTAATTGGTTCTCATGCTACCTGCATGATGTCTGTGCAAGTGTCTTGTGTGTATATAGCATTGCTGTAAGTTATCTTCTTTCTTTTTTTTTTTTTTGTAGGAGGCAGAGAATTGTTCTTATGTCTGATCTTCCAAGAAAGCAAATGGACAAACTAGCTGACACTTTTGCCAGAGATCTTAACCATGTAGACATCCTTACCAAGAGGTTTGCTTGAGTACTGCTCTCTGTCATTTGCGCCAGTGCTTTAATGATCATCTACGTATTTGCCTGGCCATTGGTTCACTCACATACTTTGGTTGGATGATGTTTGCATGGGATGGGAAAGTTTCATTAAGCATTTTGAAGATCTAATTGGATTATAGTTCAGCAAGTCTTTTGCAATTAGTTGCTACCTGAATTGTTTGAGGAATGATTTTTTTGAATCATATCAATTGCTCATATGTTAATTGGTGTCCCGCTTTCATTATATGAACTGAGACGAAGAAGCTTCACAACACAATTGAGTTCTGATAGATTATTCATGATTGTTTTGCTTCCACTTCTCATAGTTTGAGTTTCTTTCTGTGCAGCTGTAGTCTTAGTCTAACAAAATCATTTGAAAGTTTTCAGTACTTGCAAAGTCACAAAACTTCCATTGTTTTCAGTTAACCTATAATATACAATCAGAGATAATGTGTACTAGGACTTGATCTTTCTATATTATATTCTCAAAACATTTAATGCTTGTGATTGAGTTTAGTTTTTAACTATTATGCTGTTGTGAAAGTTACAGAGAAAGATGAAAGATATTTCCCAAAATGTCAGATGTTTCCTCATAGTAAGCTGTTTTGAATGGTACATCTGGACAAAAAATGCACAACCTTGACTTTCAATGAATTAAAACCTCAACAAGACTGCTCTGGTGTCGGCCTTTATCAGTTTAGCAACATATAAACTTAACATGATTTTCATGAGATGGATATCTACCGTTCTGTCCATTTTATGGAGCCGCAATAGGTATGTTTTGATTTCAGTACAATTAGTATCACTCCACTGCTCCAGAGAAAAGCTTGATAAGTTCTGATTCAACTCTGGCTGTCAAACATTTGCTAACTCGATTTATTTCCCATTATTTCCTCATATTTTTTCCATCCTATTTCTTTCTTAAAGTTCTTTTTGAATACTGCATTGTTCCGTTCCATCTCATCAGGGAGTGTTAAATGAGTTGAGATGAGGTGATGAAGGATTAAATAAATATCAATAGCTGGCAAGAAATGGATTTTAGCAACCATAAGAACAAATGAACTTGTCAAGGCTGTTGGTCAATGAGGATGGACAACAAGTAGCTAAGCTTTACGAAGTTCATGAAAAACTTGGGGCAGGAAAAGGGGATGTTAGATCTAATACCTGGTTGCCTCTGTTTTAGAGAGTGACAATGAGACTACTATGAGGCCCCTGTGCTAATCTTCAACCTCATCTTCTTGTTTCTTTGGATGATTGATCTATTGGTTAGCGTATAATGGTCTTTCGATATATCCTGAAAAAGTTGTTTTCCAGTTGTCCCATGACTTCCATGTACAGCATGATACTAAGGAAAATCCAACATTATATTAATTTTAAATCTTCAATTTGATTAGGTATGAAGTTGACACAAATGCATTTCTCTCTGTGCTAGCGCTTCAACCTATTGCAAACATGGAATCTGTGCCCACCATTGTTGAGGTGCATTAGCTATGTATGGTTTTCTGCCTGAATAATGTAATGAATCTTATTGCTTATAAATCAATGTTAATATAACTTATATTTTTACTTGCAGATTTCGAGCAATAATGCACGTGAACTCTTAAAGTCAATTTCAGGATTGAAAGTGGAACCTGTGGAAAATGTTGCATCCAAATTATTTGTTCAATGTTCTCGGCAAAAGGGGCTTATAAAGATCTACAGGCACTTGCTGAATTATCGAAGTACTGTATTGCCTCTCCTCACATTATCTTTACCATTATCACCAGCTCCTGGCAAGGGGAGGTGATTTGGATTATGAGTTTGAGTTTTATTGTCTATCTTGCTCCACTTCTTAGTTTTCTGTGTTCATTCTGGACTGCATTTTGAGGTAAAAAGTGGTATGAACAGCATTTCCCTGACACCTCTCAAATCAAGTACGCTTTGCATCGGTTTCAACTCCAATGGTTTTTCTGAAGTTTTCCTAGCTAATAATCTAATCCCAATTAATATCATGGAAAGAAAATTATAGTGTATATAATTCTTTCCAGTTTCCAGTTAATTTTACTTTTTAACCAGTGGACCTGATCCCTGTTAACATCCGGAAGGAATCTTGTATTCTCTTCTTTTGTTTTGTTTTCTTTTTCTTTGTTGAGGGTGTGTGTGTGGTGGAGGTGCTGGTGAGAGGATGCAGGGTGGGGGCGAAGGGTGTGCATTCTTTTTAATATGCTAATGTCATAACTTCAATCTAAACTCTAATAGTGTCGTCTTTATTCATTGCAGAAAATGTGTTTAATCTTTGCAGTTTCCCTAATCTAGCAGGAACCAAGTATAGGAAATTAAGACGTGGATTTCATGAGGTAATACTAACTTCTGAACATATTGATTCTGGAAGAGAAATAGGTAATCTTTCTTTCTATTTTTTTATTTGGTTTTCCAAATGTTAATTTCTGCAGGTAGTTGTCTGTGGCCTTTACCGGGATGGCAAGATATACTTCCACCCGAATGATGACGAAGTCCTGCATCAAACCGACAAAGTATGTCAGATATGATTGGTTTCTGAAATATATGTAATCATTTTTTTTATCAAATCTCTATGCAAGCATTTTCCCTAATAATTTTCTATCGTAAGAATTTTTGAGTAGAAGAAAAACACCATCTCATGGCAATTTGAATAATTTAATCATTTTAGTCTTGCCAGGTTGAAACTTATGATGTTTATGTTACTTCTCGCTCAGTTATGTGGCTAAAGCTGCACAACCAATTCATTTCACTGGATATCATTTCCTGATAATTTATGAATTTCTATTCATAGTTCAGTTGTCTTTGTTCTGAACAAAAAAAAAAAAAAAAAATCTATTTGTTGTTTCATACTGTCTTTCTGTGCGGTAGCATTGAGGATGCTTATGGTTTATTTTGGAGAAAAGCATTATTCCATTTCAATATTTAATCTTACCTGGAACCCCTGATTCCATGAAAAGAGTTTTTATGTTCACTAATTTTGTTCATTTGGATGTTAATGAGGAAGTTTAAGGTGTAACATGGTTCAACTGATGAATCAAATCAATATCCTTCCAGTAAGTAGCTCATAGTACCTTCATTAGAGTCTGAAACAATTTTTGGGAAGCAATTTCTAGAGCTTAAAACCTTATCAGTTGTCATTGGTCAACCACTCTTTTCTGAACATACTGATTCAGTTTTCTTATCACTCTTCTTTTCTCTCTTCTCCACTTTTTTCTTTAATTTTCTTTCATCAATGATTTGTTTCCTTTACACTTCTCGTCATGGTTCCTTGATATTCTTATCTCTTTTATCATAGAAATTATTGATGGTTGTTTCTTCATCCTGCTAAGATATGATTCCTCAGTACTTCACTGTTTGAAGCACCCTGCACCATTCATTCTGTTGAAATTAATTTACATAAGCTACATTCTAAATAATATTCTCTTTCTTACATAGGTCCTCTTTATTGGACCTGTTCATGGGAGGAGGAAAACACAAATTCAGCATTCTAGTGTTTTCAAAGACCCTACTGGTTTTCTTCAAAACCTGAAAATTATAGAAGACACTAGTGACAGTTTACGCGATGCAATTGAACTGAGGAAAACACGACTTGAAAATATTGTCAGGCGGCCCAATAAATCAGGGTCAAAGGTAACTTCCTACCCAGATGGTTGCTCAGATGAGAGTATATTTTGAATCATTTATATGTCAGTATTTGTTGTTTTTTTTTTTCTCTCTTAATGCAGGCCTCTGACTCAAGTTTGGGGCCAAAAGAATGTATTCTTTTGCTTGGATGGCGCCCTGATGTTGTAGAAATGATAGACGAGTATGATAATTATCTTGGACCAGGGAGTGTTCTGGTACATTCTTATACTTGAGTCTTCGCACAATTTGTTTTAGAAAGTATTTGTTTTCCAGTTTTAGACCTGTGATCCTAGGTTGTCAAGCAATGGCAATTAGAACCTGCGAGACAAAGATGAATATGCTGTTAGAATTTGTGTAGATATGCTTGTATATCTTGTAAACAGAGCAGTAATGATGTGTTCCTTTAAACTAAGGATTATGATCCTGCATATATTCCCCACATAGACGCCCATTAAATCAGAAATTTGAGCAGAGAAATGGATAATCTACAAAACTTTTACCTCCCTAAACAATGACAGTGTTGGTAAAGAATTTTGGGTTTAGTCAGCCGTGATTCGGTGATTACAGTATACAATTTTTAGGTTTTCTTAGTCACCTACAACCCAAGCATATATTAGTATTTGGAGATCTATACATGTCTATTTTTTATCTGCTTATTGGTGAGAAGGATGTACTCGAGGGTTTTTTTCTGTGCCAGATTTGTATTCACTGCTTACTGGTTTGCCTTCCTACTTGGTGACCAATTTAACTTCTTTGCTGGAAGACCAAAGTTATTGTTTGTGCTCCATTCTGATGAACGGTTAAAATTTACGCTTTTCTAATTTATAAAATTAACATACAGGAAATATTATCAGATGCACCATTAGAAGATAGAAAGAGGGCAAGTACCAATACTGGTCAAGGAAAGCTCAAAAACATCCAGGTTTCCCACCGGGTAGTGTCTAGTTCTGTCATCCAGAGAATAGATCCACTTTCTCACAATGTCTTCCCTTTTCTTTCATGAACTTGAGAAACTTTCTTTCCTTTTGATCTAATCTTATATGGTGTTCAAACTTTTGCAGATTGGAAACCCTATGAATTATGATACATTAAAGGAAACTATAAGTGATATCAATAAGTTGTTTAGTAAAGAGGAAGATGTTCCCTTTTCAATCGTTGTGATATCAGATAGAGAATGGCTTCATGGAGGTAACAATCATGATGGTTTATCAGGTTTCATCAGGTTAAGGTGATCTTGCGTTAATTATTCTTTCTTCAGATCCTTCCAGGGCAGACAAACAATCTGCATTTTCCCTTCTGCTTGCCGAAAACATCTGCAATAAGCTTGGTGTTAAGGTAAAAATGGCATTTCATTAAATGAAGTTGATCGTCATGGATCATATTTTTCAGTTTGTCAAGATGAATCCAGTTTATTTCAGTCCAACAATAGAATCAACCATGAAGGTCATGAGCAATTGTTTTGTAGGTACAAAATCTAGTTGCTGAGATAGTTGACTCCAAATTAGGCAAACAGGTAATACATTTTATAACTAGAAAGCTGAAGTTCTCTTGCACAAGAACTTCATCATACTCTGGATGTTCATTGAACTAGAGAATTTCTGCAGATTGGAAGAATCAAGCCATCTCTAACTTACATTGCAGCGGAAGAAGTGATGAGCCTTGTCACAGCTCAAGGTTTTAGCATCGTTTGACTCTGTTTGCTGCCAATCTTCCTAGTTTTGTTATTGTTATCATAACGGTTGATTACTTTGTTTGTTTAACAGTGGCTGAAAACAGTGAGCTAAATGATGTTTGGAAAGACATCCTTAATGCGGAGGGTGATGAAATATATGTGAAGGTAAACTTTTCTTCCGAAGGACGAACTAGGGAGAGCTGCACATCTTTAACATGAAAGAATAATGACACTTGGTACTGTGTTTTTTTAATGATTAACATATTTTTGCCAAGACAATACGCTGTTATGTGGGGATGCGGGTAATATCAGATGCCAGAGAAACCGATCCGTTTAAACCTGTATGTGGCAGGTTTCTGGGGGATGGGGTGGATATGGGCGTGTTTCTTAATTGTAACGATGCAGGGTTAAAGTTGTGTATAACCCATTGGGGACCCGTATAAAAAGTTCTTTTAAAAAAAAAGAAGAAATAGCAGGCATGGGGCTGATGGAGCTGATATGTGGCAGGATGGGTATTAGTAAGTTAATAGGGAATGGTTAATGTGGTGGATATAAACAATTAAATTGACAGTAGCTGGCATATCTGTCCATGCTAGTGCTATCGTTTAATTGGAATATAGAATTTTGAGTTAGGCAACTTATTTCTTCTCACTGCCATTATGCTTATTTCCCTATTGAGAACACGCATGGGTGTCTGAATGAAGATGGATAACTACAATTACCACTGGACTTCTAACTCACAGCCTCATCGGTATTGTAGACCAATGCTTAAAAGGGCCAGAGGTCATGGGTTTTGAGTTGAGTCATTTCTTTGTTTTCTTATGAATGAGTTTATCTGTAATCTTGAAAGAAGAAGATGGTGATCCAACCATGGTACTGGTCCTATTTGATGACCTGTGATTATGGCTATTATGTATTTAATTCCCTGCTTTTTCTCTTGCAGAACATTAGCCTTTACATGCGAGAGGGTGAGAATCCTTCATTTTCCGAGCTTTCCGAAAGGGCACATTTGCGGAGAGAAGTTGCTATAGGCTACATTAAAGACAACATAAAGGTATGAATTTGCAAGAAGTTAGACAGGAACTAGATTTTTCTTTTATCACATTCCTCTCCATCTCATTCAAGTCTTCGCTTTACAGGTTATTAATCCAATTCCTAAATCAGAACCTCTATCCCTTGGGTTAACAGACTCGTTAATCGTAATTTCTGAGCTTGAAGGAGAACAGCCTATCCTGTTGTAGTGCTGAACTTGAGTTATCCTCCGTGATGCTCCTTGTATAGTTTCTTCATTGTTGCAGGGGTCTTGTCGTAGCTTCCTTCTGTAGAGCATCAGTACAAGTAGAAGCCATCACATGATTTTGCCAATAAATTTCAGTAAGAAACCAATGGGAGTTAGGCTCGTTTGTGGCTTCGTGAAAAGAGAAGAAGAATGGACACAGAACAAAGTGTAGCTGTGTTTTATAAAAAAGAAGGAAAACTAAGTGTTGGGACATCCTCCAAGCAGTACATTGCCGACAAATCCCTTCACTACTGTTTTTTTCCCGATAAGTGTAAACACAGGAAGAGTTTGAGTGTAGATATCTATAAGCTAAAAATAACATTATGCGACATTGCACGCGTTATCATTTAATCCAATTAAGATGTTGTATAAACTATAGGATTTCTTCTATTCTCGCTTTCTATTAAGAATTGTAAGAGTTTGGTTGGGTGAGCTTAATCTTTAAATGTTTTAATTCTACTTTACTTGGAATATCAATTTTGACATCTTATACCAATGGGATATTGGCACAATCAGTCCTCCAGTCTATTTCTTACTACTGAATGCATATATTGTCCCTTTGCCAAAGTCTTTATGTGATGATGTAGATCACGGAGTGAGAAGCTTTGTTTGGGGTAGCAATTGGGAAATACTCTGCTAACCTTTCCCTTGTTGACTGCCACACAGTTTGTGAACCGAAACAAGATGGAGAGCTTGCAATATTATTCTCACTAATGGAGATTGGAATTCAGCTCTCCCTCAACCTATCCTGCCTGCACCAGTGCTGAAGTTGATCTTATTTGTTAGGAGTTTGGGTAATCAAGAACTTTGTCGTAGTACTATGGGATCAAAATTTTGATATCTGAGTCTCACATCTATCGACTAGTATAATAGAAAAGGTTGGAGGGTCTTCCCTTGTTGGAGATATGATGCATCAATTCCAATCCCTTCATGTCATGCATTGCAACTGTGAATGCAAGCAATGTTGTAGCTGATGAGCCCTCTTCCATTTGTATTCGACCGCTGCATGTCGTCTAACAAATTTGTTATCAAACAACTAAACAACTTTCAGACCGATCTATTAGATATTTGGTATTGATAGTTTTACAATTCTAAAACAGCATGTGTAGAATTATATGATGAGCCTGTTTCTTGTTATATAGGTACTACCATAAACATAATATCCCACCACTTTTCCATAACGACAAAACGTTAACCTCCTGATTTGTTTCTTCTTCCTTAGAATGTATACATTCTAAACGTCGTTGATTTCTGTCATTTTTTTGTAAAAAAATTAGTTTAAGGGTTTTTCTTCCCCTAGCAGTCAAGGCATACAATTAGCATCAAATTCAAATAATAGAGAGATAATGGACCATATTCCTATATATACAGAAGGTCGAAGAGTACTTAAGGACATTCATGATGAAAACAAGGCGGAGAAGGCGAAAAGTTAGAGGAATAAGTTTACTACATTACTAAACTTATTTCAATCATCTTTAAATCAACTATTAGCTGTTTAGTTTTATCAAACAATTGTCAAAGTTTATTTTGATATGGGATATTGTCTACTATATATACCACAAAGTGGACTCCTAATAAATAAGTTTACTAGTGTTGGCGATGGTGTAGCAGCATTGGCAACTGATTATACTAATGTTTTTCGATCTTTTCACCTAAATTTATCAAAAAAAAATTAAAATAAAAACCCTATAGGAAGTAGAAGATTTTCTTTATATATTTATAGTTTACACCTTGTAAACTTCCAATTCGTGCATAACTTTGTAAAACAAGGAGTAGACAATTCACTCTTCCTCCCACAAAAAAAACACAAGATACATGGAACACCATGAAAAGATGAGGTATATGAATATCTATATAGGGTGTATAAGCTATTTTTCCCCTCTGTCTTACTAATTATTTTCAATGTTTTCTAGCGAGAGTGCTAAGCAAATCATGAGCGTGGAGCTATAAAGGCACCCTTCAATAAAATTGAGTGATTTCTTCTGTTATAAACATCATCTATATGCAATTACCTTTACATATATTAAAATATATACTTTTTTTGATATTATTATTATTTTTTTTTTGATGAAAGGTGCCCCAAAGGCATTCATTGATTTAGAGATTGAGAGATTCTACAGTCAGATTTTAACAAGTCCCAGATATACTGTGGTGGGCTTGTTGACCATACTTTGCGCTCATTACAACATTTAGCAAGTTGCGCTATAGCATGCGCCACTTTGTTACCATCTCTAGGAACAAAAAGACATTGACAGGAGATGAAACTGCTCACTATGATGTTTATGTCTTTAACTAAAACTCCAAAAGGTGATAAGTCCTCAACTTGGTTATGGATAGCAAGTGCCAAAGTTTGGGAGTCCGTCTCACAACAACCTGGGAGATGGATTTTTCTTTTGCAAGGAGTAAAGCATTCCTAACAGCCAACGTTTCCAGCATCAAAGGATCTGCACAGTGTGGGATTCTTTCTGCAGACGCTGCTAAAAAAGTTCCATCATGTCTTCTGAATACTGCCCCAATGCCACCAAATTTCCCTCTATCAAAAACTGCTCCATCAGTATTAATCTTAACTACCCCAGCTAGGGGAGGATTCCAACTCCTCAGTTGAGGGGGTTGTGGCCTGGTCGTCAACTACCTGTGCCTTTTCCCTTTACCCTCCAAAAAATCTTTACTAAATCGACTAGCATGCTCAAAGGTATCCCAAGCAAAACACTCCTTCCTTTGAAAAATAGCCTTGTTTCTATCTTGCCAGAGAAAGAATGTCACTGTAAGGGCCAATGCCACGCTCTCCTTACCACCACTCAAGAGCACTTCATTCAACCACTCCCTCGGTAAAACAGACCCCGTGGAACACTTCAGCAACATGTTGGCATTCAAATAAGGCATGGGCAAAAGACTCCACTTCCTTCTCGCACCTATCACATTGATCTTTTGATAGGAGTCTTCTCCTGCACAAGTTGCTTTTGGCGGGTAAAATATTATGGGCCATGCGCCGGGCGAAGGTTTTCACCCTGTTATGCACCTGTGCACCCCACAATTTCCTCCAAAAGATTTTGCTTGCCTCATTGTTTGATGGACTTGCAGCTGACTTCCTCACTTGGGCATCATAGGTGCGTTGAGCTTGATAGGCACTTCGGGATGAAAACAGACCATTCTTTGAGAAAAACCAGCACCATGAATCTTCCACGTCAGAGTGAGGGAGGGGAATTTCCTTAATGCATTCCACATCTTGTGCTAAGAACAATCTCTCTAATTCCTCAATATTCCACCTTCTGGGATTCTGTAGCATAAGAGAGTCTAGTGTTGCATTACCCTCACCTTCTTTTATGTGAATAGGCTTAAACGACCACAATCTTGGCAACCACGGGTGGTTCTTTATGTGGGTAGATGAACCAGTTCTCATGGACCGAGTTAAACCCCTTTCTAGTGTACTCCTTCCATCAAGTATACATCTCCATGCGAATGAGGGTCTGTGACCCAGTGGTGCATTGAGGAAGTCCGTATATCGAAAATACTTTGCTTTTAAGACACGGGCACACAAAGAATTAGGAAATTACATTAATCTCCACCCTTGTCTGGCTAAGAGAGACAAATTAAAGGAATGCAAATCACGAAACCCCAATCCCTCTTCAGATTTCGGTTTGCACATAGCTTCCCAACTCAACCAGTATAATTTCTTCTTATCCTCACATCCTTCCCACCAAAATCAAGCTATCATTGCATTCAGCTCATTGCAAAGAGTGACAGGGAGCTTGAAAACACCCATAGCATAGGATGGGATCGCTTGGGCTATGGCTTTAATGAGGATCTTTTTCTCTACCTTGGACAAAAGGCTCCCTTTCCACCCCTTAACTCGCGCCATACCCTTTCTTTGATGTCCTGGAAAACCGCTCTTCTCGCCTTTCCCACTACTGGAGGCAGACCCAAATACTTGACCTGACAACCTTCCTCATTAATCCCCAAGATTGCCTTAATTCCCTTCTTCAGCCCAGGTGCACAATTGGGACTGAATTGTATTGCAGACTTTTGTAAGTTAACAAGCTGACCCGACATCATCTGATAGTCCTCCAAGATCTGCTTAATTGTTCTTGCACTAGCCAGGGTGGCCTTTGAGAAGACTAAGCATTCATCCGCAAAAAGTAAATGGGTCACTTTCGGGGCTCCATTACATATAGCAAACGACTCCCATCTACCATCTCGTTCTTGACTCTCTAACATCGAGGATAGGCCCTCACTGCACAGAAGAAATAGATAAGGTGAGAGGGCATCGCCTTGCCTAAGCCCCCTCTTGGGCATAATTGTTGGAGAGGACTGTCGGTTGACCCCTATTTGATATGATGTGGATGAGACACAATTCATGATCAGATTTATCCAGTGATCAGGGAACCCTATAGAAACCATCACATGTCTAAGGTAATTCCATTCTACACGATCTTACGCCTTCGACATATCCAACTTTAGAGAAAATACCCCCTCTTTTGCCTTTTTCTTCCTCCACAGGCAGTGCAACATCTCATATGCAATCAACATGTTTTCTGAAATTAAACGGCCCGACACAAAGGCGCTTAGGCTCTCAGCAATCAACTTCGGCATATGACATTTTAACCTGTTCGCCACAGCCTTGGAAGCAATTTTATAAAGCACCTGGCATAAGCTAATTGGCCTAAGGTCTGTAATCTTCGTCGGCTTCTTACACTTAGGGATGAGGGTGATATGCGTCTCACCCAGAGATGTGGGAATGACACCAGTGTTCAGCATGTTCAAAACGTAACTCGTGACATCGTCACCAAAAATATGCCAAAAATTCTGAAAGAAGCTTGGTGGCATACCGTCCGGCCCCAGTGCTTTGCTGGCCTTCATTTGGAAAAGAGCATCCCTTACCTCCTTGGCAGTAAAAGCCTTATTCAAGTCCTGTGTCATGTTATCTGATACTTTACCAGATAAATGAAGAAGGGAGAGGGAAGAGAGTGAGCCGCCATTAGAATTAAATAGATTAGTGAAATAGTCCACGACTATCTCCATAATCCCGGTCTGATCCACCATACAACGTCCATCTTGGTCTTCAAGCTTGTCAATCGAGTTCTTTCTCCTACGTTGGTTAGCTTTCCGGTGGAAAAATGTGGTGTTAGCATCTCCACTTTGCAACCAGATTGCACGGGCTCCACATTACTTCTTCTCTTTCAAGTAGGTCATCTCTCTTTGCCTCAAGCTCCCTCTTCTCTCTTCTCCGATCCTCCATAACCGGTAGCCATGATACACGCTCCAACTTCCTTGTTACTCTCCTTATCTGGAGTGGGATGCTTCCATGTGTGGCCTTGTCCCAACGCTTCATTCTATCAAGAGTGGTTCCTAATTTAGACTCTACACTATCCGTAGACACCAAATTTGCTGGATTTCCCCAAACCTCCAGTACTATCTCCTCGCACCTATTGTCCCGTAACCAATGTTCCTCAAACTTGCCTTGTCCACGTCCCCTACTCACATAACCGACAGACGGTTCTCTCAAGAGCAACTTAAGCGGGAGATGATCGAACCTAAAAGTTTGGAGGTGTACTAATTTGGCCCCATGAAACAGTCGTTGCCACGATAGTGAGCACAATACCCTGTCCAAACGCAATTTCACATTGCCACCATATTCTCTACCATTATCCCACGTGTACTTATACCCCTAGAAGCCAATGTCTACAAGGTCACAAAAATCAACTGCTAGCTTGAAAGCCCGCATCAACCTCTCGGGTTTCACCAACCTTCCTCTCTTCTCACTAGCCCTCAAGATTTCATTAAAATCTCCTAAAACCACCCATGGCAAGTTTGACATAGTTTTCAGCCCACGTAAGAGATCCCACGACTACCTTCTACTCGATTTGTTGGGGTCTCTATAAAAACCAGTCAACCTCCATGGCTCTCCCCCCATATCCTCCACAATAACGTCAATATGGTGAAAAGAAAAGGAGATCAAAGACACCTGTACCTCACTTCTCCACAAAAGAGCAAGACCACCTCCTCTACCTCAACAACTAATATAAACTCCATGTTCAAAACCCACCTCCCATTTTATCCTTTCCATCTCATGATTTCGTCTCCGTGTCTCCATCAAGAAGACAATTTTCGGGTTTTCGCTCCTCAAAAGAGAGCGCAACCACCGAACTGCCCGAGGATGCCCGAGACCTCGACAGTTCCACACAATGCAACTCATGGCGATCGTCGTTGAATTTTCCAATTGAACAAGTGACACCTCCGACACATTAACATTATTCTCTTATGAATAACACTTCTCAACCTTCTCTCCGATCTCATTACTATGGGTATGAGATAAGTCCCCAAATGGGTTTCAGCCTTCAAGACAAGCAGAGAGGTCTTATTGGGAAAGAAAAGGGTTATCTGTGGAGAAAGACAGAGTAGAAAGCTTTGAACAATTGAGGTTTTCAGCTGTCATGAGTGGGTTGACAGGAGGATGTGTTGTTGGTGAGTTGTGTGAGTTGTGGGTATTTTGGGCTAGCTTTTTCAGGCTTTGTCTCCTTCTTAGGCTAGGAGAGGAATGGCCTGTACCCAATATGAATGGTTGGTCAATAATGGATGGTGTAAAAAGGTCAGATGGTTGGGTTACTTGGCTTGTTTTAGGTTTGGGCGCTCCTTTTGGTGGGTTAAGTGTATTAGAGAAGTTTAGGATGGGCTTCCCTACTTGGGCCGAAGTGGTTTTAGTTTTCTTAGTAGGAGTTGGGCCAGCAAGAATACTTATCTTCCTTTTTTGAACAGAGGGCACCAAGCCAGAGACTAACATACCGGATAAATGTTGCGCAATCTCCGAGGTTTGTTGTTCTGCCAGCTGGTGGACCACCTTGATCTTTGCAGGCTTTGAAGGCTTCAGTACCTCCGAATCAGCACCTACCAACTTCCCATCAGACAACTTACTCAAATGAAGCAATTCCTGTCTGAGCACTTTGTTCACATCAGGCACGCCTATACCCAAACTATCACAGACAACCTGCACCTTTGACTCCTCCAAACCCCCAACCAACAATAAAGCAGCCAACCGTTGGCCACTAGCTACAGACTCTCTCTCCAGGTACTCTGCCGCATTAATTAGCTCATCACACTTACCTCCACACGCCTTAGCCACACGCGCTACCTTGGCCGAAGGCTCCCCCTCATCTTGCTGGTCAGTACCTCTTTTCAGACTCTTCATCGCCTTCCCAGCGTCACCCGCTTTGGCAACTCCCCGGCGTACCCAGTGTTCGGCCTTCATAGCCCTCATAGCCATGAGATACTTAACCGAGTACTTTGATGCAGGGTGACTGCATGCCTTCTGTATATGACCCATTCTTCCACACCTATAACAGATGTCAGGGAGCTTGTCATACTTGAATTGGACCCATACTTCTTCTCCATCTTCACGTTCATTGAGAAAACCTGGGACCAAAGGTTCATCTACCAGTACAGTCATCTCCAACCACATATAGCTGCTATAGTGGACGCCATTAGGAGCTGTGAAGTCAGCTCGGACAAGCTCCCCCACCATCGATGCAATAGAAGCACAATTCTCCTCACCCATCTCATCCGGGATCAAACCATGAACAGTAACCCATAAATTGGACCTTGCTGAAATCTAGGTTCTCTAATGCTACATTTGGCTGCCATTCCTTGAGAATTAGGTGGCTGTCGTTGATAGTCCATGGAGCATTTCTCAAAACACTCAACTTATCCTCCTCATGCTCAAAGGAAAACAAATAAATGAAAAGCTTAACCTCAGTAATTTCAAAGGGATACCTGGTATGCCATGCTTTGTCAATGATAGCTTTGAAGACAAAAGGAATAATTGGCTTATCTGATACCAGTCTGCCCACCAAGGTGACATCACTAATTTGCTTGCCAACACTGGAATTGCGTTTAAGTTTCAGCCTACCCTCCTTGTTTTGGCCCACCATGCAGTTGTCATTATTCTTTGTTGCCATTAAGATGATTGGTTAAAGAAACAGGGAGTGAATTTAGTAGATGGGTTGTAGGTACGGGTGTTTAAGGTGAATTATTACGGGTGTTTTAATGGGAAAGAGGAATGCAGGGAAATTGACATGAAGATTGACTAAAAGGGTTGGGTAAGGTATAAAGGATGGCAAAAGGATAGTGAATGCTCAAGGCTACAACAAAGAAGAAACAGGTAATGAAATGACAAGACATGGCCATCAGCGTGTCAAGACTCTCATGACACAGAACAGGGCTAAACCCCTAGAACCTCGCCTCCAGCGAGAGGATTTGTGTCCATTTATACTGTTGAAAGTCTGATATTATTGAGACGGATAATAATGCATTCTCCTCTAAGTATGGCCCACATCCCTTTGAATTACCATCATACTGCTGATTTTACTATTGCTCACCACAACCAGGAAGAAAGTTTGCTAGGAAGTCCTTTTTCTTTTCTTTCTTTCTCTTGCATTTTCAGTCTTTCATTATTTCTTCTGAATGTATGTAATTAATGATTATTTAAAGGGTTTTTGGGTTTTTTGGGCCCCCTATGTATAGTGGTTTGGCCAATTTGATACCCCGACATTTTTTTTGGCCGGACAGGTACCCCGAGATTGCATGGGCATGCCAAACGTAGACCCCTGGTCAGGTACCTGCTGACGTGGAGGGCTGCCCAAATTTGAGGTCTGGGAGGTGCTCCAAAACGACGTTGTCTCGTGCCAAAACGACGTCGTTTAGAGGCTTGGGTGGACACATCAGATCCATGTGTCTTTGTGGGCTCCGGATGCTGCCAACCCGGGTTCTTCACCCAACCGACCCAAAATCCAACCGCAACCAGTTTAAATTTTTAAAAAATATATACAATTTCTTAATAAAATTATAATAGTAATAATAATAATAAATCAATATTTATTCTTAACTCATTTTGGTAGAATTAAATTTAAAAAAATTTAAAAAAAAACAATATCATAATGATGCCATACGAATGTCACTTAAATTTAATTTTATGTTACAAATTAATTCTAATACTATTTAAAAACGAAAAATACACACAATGTTTTTTTGAAATCAGCTACTACCTTGCACCATCACCCAAAAACAATAAACGACGTCGTGCCTATCTTCCTCTACCTCTTCACAGCGGGCCAAGCACCACCATCAACGGCGACCAAGTAATGGCGAAATCAACAACACCGCCGCCTTCCTCCTTGCACGCCGCCGACCGTTTAAGCTCGACTCCATCACCAAACAAAAATCATCATCCACCTTCAATTCCAATCCACCATCCTTATTAACTGCAACAAATCTAAACAAAAAAGAAAAAAGGAGCCGCCGCCCCGTCCATCTCGCCTCCTAGAGTAGACCACCGCCGCCAAGCCCATGCCGTCCCCACCTTGAATCCGGCCGTGGGCTGATGGGTCGTTGCCACCGAGAGACTGAGTTCGATGACTCGTTCATGAGTCACCGACTGTAGCCTTCAAGAGCCACCTCCGCGGTGGATGCGGTGGAGGATAATCACCGTTAACGAAACTGTGGGATCGATTGGGGGAGGCGTCACCATGCCATCACCATCACGAGTTCCCCTCCTTGCCCGCACCGGTGCCGCGGCTGGATGACGAACCACCGCACGATGAAGCCACCACCGGATGCGACGACATCAATTCAATTTGCAACCGTTCACCTCGTCGTTGCAGCCGCGACCTGCAGTGCCGCCCAGGATGCCTTCTTCCCACGCCTTACGCCGCCGCCGCAGCTGCCACCATTCCGCCACCGTGGGTCGACACAGGTGCAGCAAAGGGTTGAAGATGAACAATTTGGGAGTTTTTCATTTTCCTCTCTTTTTTTTCTTTTTCTTTTTTCTTTCCTTTTTTTGTGTATCACTACATATATAAAAAAAATATTGTGATTTTTTTTGTTAAATATAAAATAATACATTATGTTTTATGAATCATTTGTTATAATTAAAAATAATAAATTATATTTGGGTTTTGAGTCATCCGGGTGGGCGGTTCCGGTTCGGCTTGGGCAGAATTTGGGGATTAAGCTAAGTGGGTCCCACTAAACCACCTGTATCCGACGTGGCATGAAACGGTGACGTTTTCTCACTTAAAACGACGTCGTTTTGCTACAGTAACATGCACAAAAAATCCGGGCAGCCTCCACGTCAGCAAGTGCCTGACTAGGGGTCTACATTTGGCCTGCCCATGCAATCTCAGGGTACCTACCCGACCAAAAAAATATCGGGGTACCAAATTGGCAAAACCGCTAAACATAGGGGCCCAAAAAACCCAAAAACCCATTATTTAAAAATTTTAGGGGTGTAATTTCATAATAGTGGAGGACGTGGAGGACATGGATGTAAAAGGTAACAATATCATGGAAAATAGTCTTGATCCAGAATCTGATAAGTGGCATCATGTCCACTTTTATGCTTCCCAACAAGGAGATGAAGCTCCAAATCATGAGACCGAGACCGTGGATTGCTAAAAGTTGGAAGACCATGAATCTGGTAATGTTAAGTTAACCTTTTGTCTTCTTACAAGTTGTACATGGTTTCGTAGCTGAATCCTTGTGTCTCAACAATTAATAATAAATTTTGAATAGTTTCTTTTCCTGAAAGTTAGTGATTCTTTTTCTTTTTGGCCGGAAGCTGAAAATTAGTGATGCGCATTAATTATACTACATTATGAATAATAACATATATATATATATATATATGTTTTTGTCGAAAAATAATATACATGTTGATATATAAATACATAAACCCTTGCAATGCCTATATTTCAAGTTCTGTTTTTTCTTCTAGGATCTGGGTTAAAAGGTAATTAGTTTTGATGAAGATTGAAGAGAGGAAAGTGTTGGACCAAATTACTTGTTTAGTTATTAATTATGAACTGTTGGGCTTTCAGTACTGAACATTTTGTTTTGAATATACGTGAATGGTTAGACTTTTTTTGTATATAAATTAATCAACATATTTGCATGTATTTGATTGTCCTCAAGTAATTAACAATTGCAAACATCTGACTTGATGTTATTTATTATTCATTTGATTTTCGCAGGCACAACTTGCCCGCTGTGTGATACACAAGATTCTGGTGTTCAAATTTCTCATCCTCTGAAGGCCACATAAAAGCAAATTAAGGGCATAATTATGTTAGTGAACGATGAAACACTTCGGTGGTATGCACTTATAATATGACAGGGGCGAGACTGATTTGGAATTTATGTTTGGTGTTATGCTTTTGTTTGTAATGTTTCAAGGAAGGCTTTATGTTTGGATAGTTAGTGCCGTTGGGTTTCGGTGTGTTGGGAGAGCAATCTCTTTTTTAAGGGATTGATTTGTCAGTTTGGTGTATCTTATCATCAAACAAGACCCTCCGGAGGTTTACTAGCTGCCTCTCCCTGTTCCCCCTTTCACTAATTGGCTCATTACGACCAGAAGTAACAGAGGATTTTTTCCAAGTTGAAGAGCTGCCCCGAAGCTGAACAAAAGTCATTCAAAATGCACATGAGAACCTCTGGTTCTGCAACCCTCTGATATTGTAACCTTTTAGCTTACCACGTCATCTTGCACTCTTTAGCCATCATCGACAGAACATTGGCCACCATTATGAAGAGAAGTTCTGCTTGTGTATAAAATTTTCGTTTCAAATTTTTCTAAATAGGCAATTGCTAAAGTCAACATAGACTAGTTGAGTTTGAGCCTATAGAAATTGTTGGGTTATATAGGTTGTGGGGCCCACTAGAGGTGGTGAGGCCTACTGGGTCCACCCATAAGTTGGGTGCTCATATATAATCCTAATATACCTCCTATATATTCGTATTATTTTTTGGCATAAGTGCTAAGAATAGCATATACAAGGGTGGCTAGGTTACACCCACACACACCTAACATACAGCTTTAGAAGAGAGGTTTAGGCCGTGGAAACTATGGGGTTGATCTGACACACTGTGACAACCCTACACGACCGGTAAATCAAGACCTGGACTCCAAGATTTTCTACTTCCGCTGCTAGGACATCAAGTAGGTGTCCTAATTTACTTTATTCAGAAAATATATGTTTTCCTTCAGAAATTCAATTTTTCTTAACTCATTTTTATAATGTAGGTAACAGTTAGAGAGAAATTAATCTTACAACATCAAAAGAGTTTTTTCTTATTGTGGTTAAAAGGCTTGGCAAACCGTTAACTAATGGCCAGACAATAGCACCTGAATCCATATTGACCTTCACATACCTGCACACAAGAGAATACAACATGCATATCTGAAGGTTTAACATCCACCCACCGCTAGCAAATTGATTCCTGGTGTTCAAATTTCTCATCCTCTGAAGGCCATATAAAAGAAAAATTAAGGGCATAATTATGTTAGGAAACGATGAAACACTTGGGTGGTTTGTACTTATAATATGTATTTGAGCCGATCGTTTGGGTTCTTGCCCCAATAACTTACGGGTTTGTGGTACAGTTGCCCCAATTATGTTGATTGTTAAAGCCCTAGCTTGTAGCTACTACCAAAATCGTTCTTCATTAAAAAAGTTGTGAGAAGATAGAACTAGTTCTTGTTCCGCAAGGAGGACTAGAATTACATGGTAACAAGTGCCAAAAAATTAGCTTGTTTCCTGACTATCTAGGCCTAGACAAGAGGGATATCAGTATATAAGTTGTTTTGTCGATGCAAAGAAAAATCAATGATCAAAATCGGCATGTAATATACTTAAAAGATGTCAAGACAAAGACAAGACAATCATGAAATACAATGGTGTTTGAAGGTTTTTAGTTCCCAAGTATTTACTTTGTACTAATACTTGCGTACCTGGAAGTTTCTTTTTGTATTAATCGTTTAACCCCTAGTGTTAAAAAGTGTACTACTAATTGTGTATCCGAGGCAGGCATGATTGCCACATGTGTTTTTTCTTTTTTATATGAATGCCACGGGTGTTAGTGAGCCATGATTTCATGGAAAGAGTTTTTATTGATTATAATTTAGTTCATTTGGATGTTAATGAGGGCATTTAAGGTGCAACGTGGTTCAACTGATGAGTCAAATCAATATCCTTTCAATCACTAGCTCATTAATTAGTACCTTCATTAATTAGACTGTGAAACAATTTTATTTTTTGGGAAGCAATTTCTAGTGCATAAAGCCTTATCAGTTGTCATTGGTCAACCACCATATTTCTTATGGGGTTGGCGGAATTCTTTAGTATTCGATGGTGAAGAAGAAAGTATGGCAGACAGTACTGTTCGGACAATATATTTTGTTTACAATGGATACGTTCAAGGAGGCTTTTCCTGTGCATACGTGTTACTAATTAAGTAGTCGCACGCCAATCCTATCTCCAATTCATTGGCAGAGGCCAAGAATGGGTTGTTGTATGAGGAAAGTAAATGTGGCAATGGCATCTGTGTCCAGTGCTTATGTATATAGGGGGAGTATGTAGAGATGCAAATGGGTCTTGGATTGGATAGCAGGTTTTGTTTTGCTGGCTGATGAAAGCAATTGTATCAAAATATGGAGGCAGTTTTAGTTTTGCAGGATTCGATATTTGCTAGGAATTTGGGATTTCAACCTACTAACAGTTGAAACACATGCTCAAGCAGTCCTAGCTAGAATGGCTTTCAGAGAATGTTTCACGAAACACTGATTTTGTAGATTTGGTCAGTAGGGTGATTAATGTTGTTAAATAAAGCTCCCTTGCACCTATAGGTCTAACTTTTATACAACAGGATGCTAATGCTAATGTTATGCATGATTCGATTTCGTACAATCAAATGAGTTATCTTTAATTTGTAGTTACTTAAAACTCTTCTTTCTACTTTTGTGTGAAGTATAAATACAATATCAAATCTCTTATTATCTTTTTTTTTTTTGTCGAAATCAAATCTCTTATTATCAAACACTCCAAGTTGATGATTTATAATATCTAAAACTCCTGCATGCAAATTTGAGATGGCACGTGTCAAATTACACGAAACAACTTCTTGCTATAAGTGCTACAAGTTTATCATAACCACAAAAAGAAATTATCCCCATTACCATATGTAATATAATTTTATTTTTACAATATTTGTAATATAAGGTTTTCTGTACATTTTGTCCTGGCAGTTGGATGACATGTTTGGTTCACATGAACTTTGCATTCCAAGCCTCTTACTCGTTCAGTGTACAAAGAAATCCATCCACATCCTAATACTAAATTACTAATTAAGTAGCTGCATTTTTTGACAACATTTCTCGGATTATTAATTCAGAAATCTAAAAATCCTCACCGATTTGGCCGTGCCAAGTGGCCTTAATTTGGGCCATTGATGGGTTTTCCATTCAAAAAACAACAGGAAGCCACCGATGGGATTCAACAACATTTAGTGCCCGTTTGGTTTCTGGGTTTGGGAGCGCGGGATAGGGATTGAACCCGATCTCACCGTTTGGTAGGAGAAAAAAATAGGACGGGATCGGGATTGGGGCGGGATTGAATCCCACGAACCCGGGATAGAAGGCTTCAATCCCGCTTTTCAATCTCATCCTCCAGGCCCTGGATAGAAAGTCCGGGATAGGGATTGAATTTCTCGGACGGGCGTGTCCCTGCTCAATTTCCAGTAATACCAAAATACCCCCGCCCATATAAGTACCTCTTTTTCGTTGAATCAGTGGAGCTCCAATCTTCTCTCTCCTCTCATCCAGGTTCGTTTTCGCTCTCTCCCCTCTCCTCCTTCTTCCTCTTCCTCTCTGTTCAATCGACCGAATCCACCCAGTGATGTAGTAAACCCATAAAACTTAGTTCTTTCTTCTTCTTCTTCTTCCTCTTCCTCTCTGGGTTTGAGGGAAGCAACCGTCATCTTTTTGGCACAAAATCAAAACTCCCCAATTATGAACCCATAAACCCTAGTTCCAAATTTTTGAAATTAAAATTTCAATTCGGTTTTAATACACGTTGCAATCGTATTATCCCTTCTTTTTTCTTTTTCTTTGAGTATACCCTAATTAAACTTTGGTTTGGTGCTTGTAGGTGCATTCTAGTTGAGTTCGACGGGAAGAGAGCTTACTCACACAACGGTAAGTAACTTTTTGTGTGTTTCTGGGTTTATTCTAGATGGAGAAATCTGTGTTGTTGCTTGTTAGCTTTGTTTCTTTTTTCTTCATATACTGCTTTTCTGTTGCGAGTAGTTACCTTTATTTTTCATTTTCTGCTTTTCTTCTTTTGTTGTTGGAGTTATTGTTTCTGGGGCATTTGGGTTGTTGTTTGCTTGTTGCTGGTGTGAATGAGTATGTTTTTTGTGTTTGTGTTGTAATGAACGTTTGTATGCCTGAATTGGAAATGAGAGCTTGGGTGCTGTAGTGATATTTTAGAAGAAGTTACCAATTTTTATGTTTCTGTTTCGGGTGTCTTGGCTGGATGATATTGAATTCATGCATTCCTGAGTTTTCATAACTAATCAATCAGCCAAGTTTTTAATTCTTTTTTTGTTTGAAGATTAAGATTGGAATGTTACTTTCATGCGTGTGAAACCAAAAGGAATTGAAATCTTCTAGCTCATGTATAGCACTTGAATTCAAAATTACGGACTATTATTCTACAGTGCAAATCATGTCTTTGATGAGATGAGTGAGGAAGCTCAATATATGAGAGCTCTGTATGGATGCTTGAATTATTGCTCATCTTTTGTAAAGTTGGTACAATTTGGTGAAAACATTGGTTTCAGATCCTATTAGACTTGGTGATTGATGTTCTGTTTTGTCATATTTATGGACTGAGTTTCTAAATCAGATTAGCTTCCTCCATTAATGCCAGCTTGTGAACAATGTGACATTTTCCCCTTTCCTTCAAAATTAGATTTGTTTCTCCAGATTTCTTTCAGCCCTTTTTCTTTTCTTTTTTTTTTTTGCATGGTTGCTGTCAGATTAGCTTCCCCAGTCCGCATCAGTTTTTGGTTTGATTAGCTTCCCCGATGGGTTCGCGAGAACTTTCAAGATGCAATCATGGACGATGTTGCCGAGTCAAGTAATCGTGGCACATACCAAATGGGTGCCGCCGTCGCAATGAAGGACACATCACATGCCAAGCAGGGGTTCACGACTCTGGGACATAAACATGCTTCTAATTGGTGTGGTTATTGGCATGTTTGCCATGACACTGTTTATTTTCATGGCGAAATGAAAAGAATTATAGGTTTGGATGTTATGAAAACAATAGGTAATGGATGCTTGGTTGATGACATTGTGGTTTTATTTTTAATGTGTAATGGATGCTTATTTTTATGCAATTTGGATTGTGTTTCATAACATAATACATGTAAAAAAAATTATGTACCCCATCTAAATTAATGCAATTTTTTTTCACACTCATTTCCATCAAATTATGTTTTATTTTGTAAAAATAATAAATGGGGAAAGAGTAAAATTTTTTTATGAATTAAGGTCTTGGTTCTAGAAAATATCACCTGAGAAAAAATTACATATTCAATAACAATTTAATGGGTTTTGGTTTCAAATAATAATATATGTGAAAAATTTTAATTGTATAAAAAAAATTAAATGGAAAAGTCAAATTATAATCCTAAATTCATCCTAAACTCACCCAAACTCAAAACTAACCACCAAACACCAAGTTCAAACTCAGGGACAAATTGGTCATATTGTCATCAAATCTAATCTCAAACCCACAAATCAAACACAATTTTATATTGTAATCCCATCTCAGGCCCAAACCCAATCCCAACAACCAAACAAGATGCTCTGGGATTGATCCCAGACTCAATCTCATCCCACCCTGGGATTCATCCCAGGCTCAATCCCATCCCAGGTAATCCCACGAACCAAACGGCCTTGAAATAATTGAGGAATTTTATGGTGGTGACTCCACAACTAGTGGAATATATTAGTAGGAGACTAGTGGAATACATTAATATGTATTTTATATATTTGTTGATTAATAATATACTGATTTGATTGACTATTAGGGACTCAGTGGTACTGGGCCATTGAGTATGAATGCAAAGGAAAATTCTATCCAAAGCAACAATGATCCATTTTAGAAGCAAATGAAGGTTTCTTTGGTAGGACTTAGAGTCTACATCAAGAATTTTTGCAGAAGAGTTTCTCTGGTGGGACTTAGAGACTACATCAAGAATTTTTGCAAAAGAGTTTCTCTGGTGGGACTTAGAGACTACATCAAGAATTTTTGCAGAAGAGTTTCTCTGGTGGGACTTACAGACTACATCAAGAATGCACTTTTTTTAGTAATTGTTATATGCCATTTATCATCTGCACTATGGTGACATAATGTAATGCGCTTTACACCATTTTCGTATCATTGCTTTTTGTTTATTAGCTAAAATATACCATTACTTGAAACCAAATGAATTACGCTCCCCAGGTTGAGTTGAGGATAGAACATCAACTTAACAATCCTCAAGCTATTTTTAAAAATGCAAGTCAATGGGGTAAATCCGTATGAGCCAACCTGAAAATCACAAAGAAAAAAGGAATCAAAGATTAGTGTACCAGACAGCATACAATTCCTTGCTGGGAAGAAACAGCCATCGCCACCCCATAGTTAATACAGAAAGCAAGTCAAAAACTGGTGAATGTTTTATACAGCAAGATGCTGAAGAATCTTTAGATCGTCAGATCAACCATGCTCAATCAAAGAGCAAAATGACAAAAATAGGGAAAATATGTTGATGCGTTACAGCAATGTTCAGCAAGTTATAAAAAAAAAAGTTTTCTTTCTTGAAAATTTTTAGCCATAGACTTGGCCCATGCAGGAATAAATTTACTATTTGGAATATCACCGTCTTCGTCTTCATCATTTGAACTTTTGTAGGGAGACATCTCGTAAGACTGGTCTTCAAGTATGTTAGAAATTAGGTTGTGTGGTGGTGGTGGTAGAGAGAAAAGAAAGGTGGTGTGGTGGTGTGGTGGTAGTGGTGGTGGGGGTTGGCGAGAAATGGCAGTGTCTCCAAGAAAGAAGATGATAATCTCTTTCATCATCCTATTATCGTATTTCCTTTTTCTTTTCTCATTTTCAACCAAAATATAACAGAAAGCCAAAAAAAACATTTTATTTATTTTGTATAAAAAAGCAGATAAAATAAGTAATAATCTCAACAGAATAATAAGCAAAGGAAAAGAAAAATTAGAGAGAGCCGAATACTCAAAAAAAAAAAAAACAACAACAACAACAACACCAGCAATAATAAAAATTTACAAATTTTCTTTTTTTTGGGCCTCCGCCTTTGGGTTTTCTTCCTCTTCTCTCTTATTGCTGCTCCCTTGGACCTCTTTCTCTCTCTTTTCTCTCTTCTTTCTCTCTCTCTAGAATCTCACAGCTGTGCCCATAGCCTCTTTACCATAACTCAGGTTTGTCTCCTTCCGTTCGATCTATACGATGCCGAATTTATGTTCTGTCCATGGCCGTGGTATTTTTTTGCTCGGGGTTTTTAGGGTGGTCTTTTGTTGGGTTTCGATCTTCGGTTCCTGAGCCCAGATTGGCGGCGATTGCTTAGCGTGTCTTTGATGCAATTGGGCATCCTCAGGATTCTGTTTGGTGTTGATTCGTCTTGATTGTATTCGAGCTGGAGTTGTTTGAATTTTGATTGATTGGGGGATTAGGGTTTATTGTTAATTCTTATCCTTGATGGTGGGTTTTTTTTTTTTTTATTTTGGTGATTTTGAATTCTGGGTTTTGTTTTGATTCTCGATATGATTAAGGGACTGGAAACCGAGAGCGCTTAAATTTGGTCGGCGCCGTTTTGGGCTATTGAAAAAACTGGCTATATTGAGGAGTGATGATTGGGTGTATGGGCTTTTGTTTTGTCTGGTCCAAATTGTGACTGATTCACCATACGTTATGAATTATGATAGTTTGTGTTGTTTGAGGTGTTTGATAGTTTGTGTAATTGGAGAAGGGTAAAAGTGCTCCTGTTTGATGCACATAGTGCCCTTATCCTCATGGGAATTGGGTTTTAATTCTATGCTTGAGTAACTGTTCAGTGTTTTGAATTCGTGGAGTGTTTCTTCTCGTGCAATATGTGTTTGCAATGGTCTTGTCTCACGAGGCATTTGTGTTGTGCAGTGTGTGGGGCTGAAGGATTGTGTAGGGAGGAGTTTCGAGGTGGGGAATGGCTGGGATTGCGAGTGAGGAAGCTGGAGTTGGAACAAGATATAGTCCTTGTGTTCATTCCATTTGTTAGTTTAGATTATCCAGCAACTTTTGCTAAGGAACTGGACCAGATTACACCACCTGTTTTTGGAGTGCTGCTAACTGTACTGAAATTACGAAAGCCGTTTTGCCTTTGCTTGGTGTCTTAAAGAGGAAAAAGAGGGTAGTCCTATAGAGAATATTATTTAGGGCTTTCTTAGGCACACAGAACTGTGGTGCCTGGAATCCATTATATAGAGCTGATTTATATCTGATAAGATACATCTAGGAGAAGAGTACATCAACACGAACTCTAACTCTAAGTATTCATCTAATCCAGTGTTTGTATGTACATTGGATACAACCTACTCTAACACTCCCCTGCAAACTGAACCGGGGGCTTGCAGAGGTTCAGTTTGTGACGAAGATTCTGAAACCGAGTCATAGAGAGTGGTTTAGTTAGGATATCAGCTAGTTGTCCCTCACTGTTGACAAACTGAATTCGTAACTTGTGCTGAGCCACCTGTTCACGAACAAAGTGATAGTCTAGCTCTACATGCTTTGTGCGCATGTGATTAACAGGGTTGTGATTGAGGTAAGTTGCACCAATATTGTCACACCACAGAACCGGCACTGAATGGGAGATCCCAAGTTCTGCAAGTAATGATTTAATCCAAAGCATCTCAGCACTCCCATCAGCTAATGACATGTATTCTGCTTCTGTACTCGACCGAGCAACAGTCCTTTGCTTCCTTGATTCCCAGGACACCAAATTTCTGCCGAGAAAAACAAGATATCCCCCCCTGGACTTCCGGTCATCAGGGTTGCCACCCCAGTCAGCATCAGTATATATGTCAAAAGTGGAAGAAGACCGATGGTAAAGATGGAGACCCAAATCCATTGTATGTTTTAAGTAGCGCAGTATGCGCTTTACTGCCACAAAATGTGCTTCTTTGGTCTGATGCATAAATTGACTCACCTTCCCAAGAGCATAGATGATATCTGGTCTCGTTAGCCCTAGGTATTGAAGAGACCCGACAAGCTGACGATATAGGGTTGCATCTGGATAGTCAGAACCATCGTCAAGCAGCAGCTTTTTAGTGGTCGAAGCAGGAGTTTGAACAAGTTTACAGTCTGTCAAGCCGGCCTTGTTTAATAGGTCCCGCATATATTTCTGTTGAGTTAACAAGACACCATCCTTGGTATAAGTAGCCTCAATGTCAAGAAAGTACTTCATGCAACCTAAATTACGTAAAGCGAATGCCTCCCCCAACCTGCATATGATTTTGTTGACAAACGGTTGATTGTTGCCAGTAATAGGAATATCATCGACATATATAAGGATGTACACAATATGGCCTGCATGACGATAGATTAAAAGAGAGGAATCCGACTTGGAAATTGTAAAACCATGCTAACAAGAAAATCACTGAGACGACGATACCAGGCACGAGGGGCCTGCTTAAGTCCGTATAGAGGTTTGGTTAGCCGACAAACATAATCAGGTTTATCTCGATCAATAAATCCCTGTGGCTGTGCCATGTAGACTTCCTCCTCAAGCGTGCCATGTAGAAATGCATTTCTAACATCAAGCTGTTGCACTGGCCAATGAAGAGAGATTGCATGTCCGAGAACAACCCTGATGGTTGTAGGCTTAACGACTGGGCTGAATATTTCTGAGTAATCCAGGCCTTCCCGCTGATGGAATCCCTTTGCAACCAGGCGCGCTTTATAGCGTTCAAGGGCACCATTAGCGTGTTTCTTGATTCGGTAAACCCATTTGTTGCCAACGATGTTCATTGAGTTGTGATATGGCACCAGTTTCCAGGTTGGATTTCTGACCAGTGCATTGAATTCCTCATTCATAGCATCCCTCCAGACTTTGTGTTTATTGGCTTCAGAAAAAGATGTCGGCTCAGTTGTTGGTTGCTGCTGGACAAGATAGTTAGAAGGAGAGAAACGCTCAACTGGTTTAGGTTTCGGCCGAAGAGTCATTTTTCTTGGAGGAGAAGGGTTGTGCAAGATAGGCTCTGGATGTATAGGTGATTGTGTTGTAGAGGATGGAGACTCAAAAAGAATGCCAGGTCTAGAAGTAAGAGTGCGACGAGAGATAAGACTTGGTGTTTGGGTAGGAGTGTGACTTGAGGCAGGCGGAGTTTTAGAGGATGGAGACATACTAGGTGTGTGTGGAGATGTTTGTGCGAGACTTGGAGAGGGAGATACAAACCTGCTCAAGGTAGAAGTGTCACAAGCATTGGATGGTTGCGCAGCCGGTGGAGTCATGGTGGATTGTGTACTTGAGCCGTGTTGTGGGAAGAATACAGAGAGTGGCACCGTCACCCATCGAGCAAGACTTTCTGGAGACTTAGGAGACTCTAAAGGTTGTTTGTGAAAACGGAAGACTTGTTCATAAAACTGGACGTGACGGGCTATGTACAGTCGTTTTGTGGTAACATCGAGACACCTATACCCATGATGACTAAGACTGTAACCAAGAAAGACACAAGGAGTGGATCGATACGCAAGCTTGTTTTTGTTATATGGCCTGAGATAAGGATAACATAGTGACCCAAACACACGTAAAAATTTATAATCAGGCTTGTGTTTGTGTATTATTTCATATGGTGTACGCCCATCTAAGACTCGTGTAGGCATTCGGTTTATGAGGAAAGCAGCCGTGTCAAAAGCAAGATGCCAATAGAAAAAAGGAATGTTTGCAGTGGCCATCAGAGTCAGCCCTGTTTCAACTATGTGACGATGTCGTCGTTCTATAGAACCGTTTTGTTCATGCGTGTGTGGACACTGGAGTCGGTGTTTAATGCCACAAGATTGAAAGAAAACATTCAATTTCCTGTACTCTCTACCCCAATCAGTTTGTATGCTTTTGATCGTGGTGGAGAATTGCCTTTCAACTTCTTTTTGGAAGAGTTTAAAAACATCGAAAACATCAGACTTCTTTTTAATTGAATAAATCCATAGATGTTTACTAAAATCATCCAGGAAAACAACATAGTACCGACAACCAGTAACACTAGGAAAGGGTGAAGGTCCCCAGACATCACTAAATAATAAATCTAAAGGATTGGACGAACGATGGGAAGAGGAAGGTAAATGCATCCTGCTGGACTTTCCAAGAGGGCAAGACAGACACGACTGGAGACGAGACTTACTAGACACATTAAAACCTATTGTCATTAAGATTTGCTGCTGAAATTTCTGATGAGGATGGCCAAGACGGCGATGCCACAACTCTGCTCCAACACCTTGAACAGACAAAGCCTGAGGTGTTGGTGGGCTGAAGACATACAATCCACCACTACTCCTGCCGGTAAGCATTATTTTCTTGGTAGTTCGGTCCTTAACAAAGAAAGAAGTGGGGTGAAACTCAAAGAACACATTATTATCATGGGCAAATTGCTGAATAGAGAGTAAGGATTTTTTGAGGGAGGGAACATGTAAGGCATTATTAATAAACAAGGAGCGAGTAGGGGTGGGAAGAAGAGCATTACCAACATCTGAGACAGACAAGTCATGTCCATTACCAATCTGCACTGAGTCGTGGACTGGATACTCGGAGTAATTGGAGAGGCTATGCTGGTCAGGTGTCACATGGTGACTAGCACCTGTGTCCGGGAGCCACTGAGAAGGAGAGTACTGATAGGCGACAGTGTTGGCAATAGGGTAGGACGCATTCCGGTGATAGCAAGTATGAGCTGTGTGTCCCATTTTACCTCAGAGCTGGCACCAAGGCCTGTTATTTTCTGGGCCGCGAGAGGATCGATTATTGTAATACTGGCGGGACTGATTTTTGTTGTTGTTATTTCGTCCACGCCCTCGTCGGCCTCTGCCACCGCCTCCTCGTTGTGCAGGAGGGAACTGCTATCGTTGAGCCACATTCACGGTGGGTGCACTCACAGCAGCCACCTCCTTTGCGGGCTCATTGGTCACAGGGGACTGTAAAGACAAAGCCTTTAGGGGGTCAGTATTCATAAACTCAAAACTCATTAGGGCCCCCTGCAGTTCAGCAAAGGTGAGAGGTTCCGGTCTAGCCGAAACCGTGGTAGCAAAAGTTTTTAATTCGGGCTTGAGGCCACGAATAACACAAATCTAGAAATCGATAGGAGAAAAAGCTTGTCCACTTGAAGCCAACTCGTCGGACAGCCGTTTGGCACTGGTCAAATACTGCATAACAGGCTCCTCCGGAGTTTGAGTAATCTGCTGCAAGGCAGAGTGAAGGGCCATACGTCGTGCTTGATTTGGGGAAGCAAATGATGTTTCAAGTGCATCCCAGGCCTCTTTCGAGGTGTGTTTGCCAACAACTGTTGGAAACACTTCAAGAGAAATAGACGAATTGATGCTGCTGAGAATCGCCTCGTCTTGCTGGATCCAGCTAGCATACGCCGGATTTGCTTTAATCTCGCCTGCGACAGTGATGATGGTGGTAGAAGGGCATGGAAAACTCCCAGTAACATAACCTAAGACTCCCTAGCTGGCAAGGAAAGGCTCCATCTGGGCCCTCCAAAAAACGTAGTTGGTTTGGGTTAACTGAATTGACACAAAGTGATGGGAATTGCTTAAGGTTTGAATAGGTGGGGGTACGACAGCCATTCCAGTGGCGTTGGTGTGACCAACCATGGTCGAAGAGCCAGTGGGGCTCGTTGTGGAACCGGTGAGAGAACCGGAAGAAGGTTCTTGACTGCTCGCCATAGAGAAGAAAAAAAAAAGAAGGCTGTGTGTAATGCGGTTAGGCTAATGGCTCCGCTACCATATAGAGAATATTATTTAGGGCTTTCTTAGGCACACAGAACTGTGGTGCCTGGAATCCATTATATAGTGCTGATTTACATCTGATAAGATACATCTAGGAGAAGAGTACATCAACACGAACTCTAACTCTAAGTATTCATCTAATCCAGTGTTTGTAAGTACATTGGATACAACCTACTCTAACAAGTCCTTAAGCAGAATGTAACAATTGAGAGAGACAGTTTACGCTACAGAAAGTGCATCCTACAAAAAGGACAGTCCATCAAAGATGTAATATCATTCTGTGGAAAATGAAAACAGAGCACAGTAGACGACCTATGCCTAAAACACTAAAATCAATCCTTAAAATTAAAGAAGGCAGAACTTTTAGCGGATGAGAAATTCCAGTTTCACTTACTTTCCAGTACTATTTCTCTTCGCTTTCGCGTCCTTAGTAAAAGGTAGATGCAGACAACCAGTAATACAAGGCTAGCAGTTGGCACAACAATTAGAATGATAATTTGGGCTTTATTGCTCTTCTTTCCTGCAGAAATTAATCAATGCACTACATTAATTAGATGTATTGAAGTTGGTTGCTGAATTCGTATATCAGGTTATGCTGATATTGATATTATATTCGTCTTAATCCAGTAAATTCAGGTACTGATTCAATTAGAGGAACCAAATCACATTAACATCGAACACCATGAACATGATCATCTAAGATGTGAATGTACCTTCTTCAACTATTGGATTTGGAGGGGAAGAAGATGATGGGGGCGGAGTTGGCGTAATACAGTAAAAACGGGAAATTTGGTAGCGAAACCCACAACTGGGATTGATTATTCTCAAGCCAATCTTGTCTTGAATTTGCCCTCCACAACAGGCAGAAATCTGGCGAATCGTAGACACCAAGCAATCATCGCACTGCTGCTCATCTAAATCAGGCGTGCACTGAACCATTCCATATATGGTATCAAACCCAGCACTCACTGTTCCCGTAGCAAATTTCGAGCCCCCTGACTCTGCCCTGCTTCGAAGACTACCCAGCAACTCCTGTAGTGCTTCGTTGAACGTGTTCGCATCCGAAACATTATTCCTATTAAATAAGATCAACGGAGGCCGAGTTTCAACCACCCCGAAGATGGATCTGTTAGAGTACCTTAGCATACACAGATCATACACCGCAAATGCTGCTTTCTGGTTAGGACAGGCTTGTAAGACTTTACGGGTGGAGTTGGTGATGCAGCCACGACAGTCTTCGATGGAAGCATCTCCTCTGCATAGCGCAAGTAAGTTCACTCGGTCCGGGGATTGGCCCAGAGATAGATTGTAGAAACCAGAGGAGTCGGTTCTGGTGTCTGAAGCTAGCGAGGACAGGAGGGTGTTAAGGTTTGCTTGGTAGATGCTGTTGTTGGTGTAATTGCCTACAAAGTTGTAATCATAGCTTAGAGAAATGATGTCTGGCTGAGAAATGGCCACGGCCAATAGGTGCACAAGAATATAGGCAAAGAAAGCACTAGTACTCTTAAAGAGGAATAGTCCATTAATTGGAGAGCTGCGATTGATCAATATTGTACACTTAAATTTGATTCCTGCTTAAAGCTACTGGTGTTTCCTCTCTAAACTTTTTAGAGCAAGAGGATGAACTAATGATCGATCTGGTGTTTCCGGTAAACGTCGTTGTATCAAAATTCATTTCTTTAAATAATTTTGACTAGGACTAAGGTCTAAGACGCAAACGCGTGAAAGGGGGAAAATAAAATAGTTAGTAAATTATTGATCCTGATTCCTGTTGAAATCGTCAAGGACAAAAACCCATTGAGGGAACTGCCAAAGGAAACTTTGCCTTTTTTGTTTATTCAGTATTGGAGGCAATGGGTACTGTCCTACTTCTGCTTATATTCCACTAGTTGTGGAGTCACCACCATAAAATTCCTCCCAAATATAGTACTACTACCCACTATTGTAGTACTAATGCAATAATGCAAGTTGTTACAGGAGGGAGAAAAGGGACAAAGAAGAAAGCATGCCTAACCAGCTTTTTTTATATATACATATACTAATTGAGTTTATCCATTGATGTGAAAAAAAAAACTGTAGGTCATTTCGACAAAAAGAGAAAAAGTGTAGGTTCCAGTCCTAAGTCCATCCTTGCATTCTGAATTGTTCAAGAAAAAGAAAAAAGTCATTTCAAGCAATATTTCACTTCCCCTCTCACCAAGAAGGAAAAAACACAAGATAATTGGCTGATACAAAGATATGGAACACCATGAAGGAAATTCCAGCGGGGAAGAAATGAGGTATATCTATTTAGTGTATGATTATGAATTTTTTTCCTGTTTTCCTAGTTTTTTTCAATGTTTATATTGATGTGATTATTTACACAACAAAAACTACAATTTCTTTTTAGCGACAATGATGAGCAAATCATGAAGGAGGCCCAGATAACTGTTGATGGCGTGGCGAGATGTTTCGTGGAGCTCTAAAGGCACCGTTCAACAAGATTCAGTAATTTCTTTTGTTATAAATGCATATATCTTTTTATATAATACAAAAACACTTCAGTTGATATTTTATTGAGACCAATAATAATATTTCTGTTCTTCTTTTTTTTTGAAATTTCTCTACTAGGGGTAGTAGCTACGGCGTCGGTGTTCCCAACTTTCACCCACATCCTTTCGAATGCCCATCATACCTTGACACGGCTGATCTTTCTATTGCTCACTACAACCGAGAAAAGGTTTGGGACGAAGTCTTTCTTTTGTATTTTTAATCTTTCATTATTGCTTGAATGAATGAATGTATGTAATTAATGAATTTAAATTTTAGGGATCTAATTTCATAGTGGTGGAGGACGTGGAGGGCATGGAGGTAAAAGGGAACAGCATCATGGAAGATAATCTCGATCCAGAAACTGATAAGTGGCATCATGTCAACTTTTATGCTTCCCAGCAAGGAGATGAAGAACCCAAGCTGTTTTATGGAGCTGTAAAGTATAAAGGTTCTGAATTCTTCCATCATGAGACCGAGACCGTGGAGTGCTACAAGTTGAAAGACTATGAATCTGGTAATGCTAACTTAACTGTTTGTTTTCTTTCATTTTAATCTTCTAATTAATTATTTTCTTCTGTGTGATATAATTAAGTATGTGTTCATCTTCGTTATTTTACCTCCTTCCTCATCTTGTTTATGATATTCTAATAATCAATAATGAATTTGAATAGTTTCATTTCTGGAAGTTAGTGATTCTTTTTTCTTTTTGGCCGGAACCTGAAAATTAGTGATGCACATTAATTATACTACATTATGAATAATATATATGTTTTTCTTTTGGTTGAAGAATAATATGTTGATAAATACATAAAGCCTTTCATGTGTAGCGCAATGCCTGTTTTAAGTTCTGTTTTTTCTTCTGGGATCTGGGTTAAAAGGTTAGTGTTTTGAAAAGAGGAAAGTACTGGACCAAATTACTTGTTTAATTATTAATTATGAACTGTTAAGCATTCAGTGCTGAACATTTTGTTTTGAGTATGTGAATGGTTAGACCTTTTGTATATAAATTAATCAACATATTTGCATGTATTTGATTGTCCTTTAATTAAGTAACAATTGCCAACATCTGGCTTGATGTTATTTATTTTTAATTTGGTTTCTCCTATTCGCAGGCACAACTTGCCCGCTGTGTGATGCACAAGATTCTGGTGTTCAAATTTCTCATCCTCTGAAGGCCATGTAAAAGAAGATTAAGGGCTTAATTATGTTAGTGAACGATGAAACACTTAGGTGGTATGTACTTATAATATGTGTTTGAGCCGATGGTTTGGGTACTTGCCCCAACAACTTACTAAGACCAGTACTTCTTTGATTATTTCTCCTTAAAAATAGTGGGGCAAGCATTATTATCTCATGACCATTATATATTAATGGAACTTTAGTATTGCCCTTATATAGTTTTTCTTGCATGTGGAGNACAAGATTCTGGTGTTCAAATTTCTCATCCTCTGAAGGCCATGTAAAAGAAGATTAAGGGCTTAATTATGTTAGTGAACGATGAAACACTTAGGTGGTATGTACTTATAATATGTGTTTGAGCCGATGGTTTGGGTACTTGCCCCAACAACTTACTAAGACCAGTACTTCTTTGATTATTTCTCCTTAAAAATAGTGGGGCAAGCATTATTATCTCATGACCATTATATATTAATGGAACTTTAGTATTGCCCTTATATAGTTTTTCTTGCATGTGGAGTTCTGCTTGTGTATAAAATTTTCCGTTTCAAATATCTGACGCAGGGATGTGGGAAACTGTAGGTTTGCAATGTTGGGCTTGGTGGCTCCTCTTGCTTTCACAAAGTTCGTGAAGGGTGGGGATCTGGTGTGAGATAGGAAACAGTAAAAATGTCTGTATAATCGTGATTGTTAGCAAGTATAATTAAATGAAAGTGATACAAAATCGAAAATTGTTCATGTTTGTTGTGTTCTTTGATTAAACTATTTGACTGTGATACGGGCTTTAGTGATATGAAAGCTTCGGCGGTATTATCAATTGCTATTTTAGAACAAATGATTTTATGTAAAAGTCCCACATCGGCAGAAAGTCTCTTCAACCGACTATTTATATATAATTATCAACCGCATCTCTTTATAGACCTCCCGACCCCGACGGTGACGCGGGAGAAACGGGAGGTCTCCGAGAGCTGCCCTGCCAGGTAAGTTTTTTCCTAAACAATATAGTTCCAGCCTGGAGATAGTTGAAGTACACAAAAATTGAACTTAAACAACAAATAAGAAAGGCCCACATGTTTTGCCGGAAATTAAAAATTTTAACCGTCCACTGCTTTGTATTGCCGGTGTCAGTGTCAATACCGGAAGAAAGACCAAAAATCCCAAGAAAAATAGGAACCAGATGTAGCCAGGGACCAACAATTTTTTTTCTTTTGTTTTTTGACAGTGAAGAGCTTGAACCTGCAATAACTCGGCTTTCAGGAAGAGCATAATTGCTCTTACACAGCATTCAAACCGAGCAATCAGGGCCGCTGGGGTTAAAAGCCCATCCATTCCTCCTCTTCCAAATACACCCACCCGACTCCAACTGGCCTAGAGTAAATTAGTAGTTGGACGTTGTTTTGCTTTAATTAATCCAATCGAATTGTGGTGTTGGGTGTTTTAAAGAAGTTTTTTTTAAAAAAAAATCACCCATATAAAGTGAGATATATATATATATACTGCAATGTATTCATATTCATGGGCTGGCATGGCAGGCCCCTAATACGAAGCTGTGTATCTGGTGAAGATTGGGAACGTCTGCCGCTTAGTAAACGAAGAATGTATGACCATTCATTTCAACTTTTGGGCTACAACCCTGAATGTGACAAGTTCCACCCTACTGAACTGCCCACTGATGATCCCAGTGTGTTCAAGGTTTTCATGCAAGTATTTCATGTCTCACCTGATGAATTCATTGTCCGCAGTTGTCATCGGGTTGACAGAACACCGCGTTTCCAACGTGCGCTCATACCTTTCTCCTTTAATAATTTATGAACAATTTCCCTTTCTTTGTTGTTCTGTCTTTACATATTATTGATGGGTATACTGCATACGGATATTGTTCTGTCTTTGTGTCTGGTCACCATTCTTCTTTCTTTTTTTATTTTGTCCGGCATATTCTTAATTTATTCAAGTAGCATTACGTGTAATTGTTTCCTCATTGTTGTTTCCTCTGTTTTTTGTTTACTGATTGCAGCTCCATCAACCCTCTCCTGCAGCGATTGTGCTCGATATGGTGATAATACCCTTCCAATTTTACACAGACGTTGGTCAACCAAACACTGTTGGCATCCCTTCCTTAAACTATGATATGAACATAAGCAGCTCGGCCGCCTAGATTATCTTGGTATCTAAATCCGTGTATTTTGTTCTCTTCACCCATAACACTATGTTCTGCATCTCACAGATACAGCAAGCTACGTTCTGTACCTGTAGATTTGCTTCAAACTTTTCTATTCTATGCATGCTTCCTTTTGTCTTCTATTCCAAGCATGCTTCTTTTACTGTTTCTCCTTCCATATGTCGTTCACTCCTTTCCCAATTTTTGTGTATGCTGCTGCAGCTGGTTGCCTTGCAAAATATGCTGCAAGCGCACAGTTCATAGGACCGGGCTTCCATCCTGATCCTAGCATATTGTAGTCTCATCGGGAGGAACATTGCCCTCCTTTTCATATGAACATGAACGAAAATAAAGATTCATCTGAGAAGGACCCTTCTGTGGAGGGAAGCATATGGTGGGAGGGAAGGGCACGTGTTCCCCTTCCCACGACATGCAATTGGGTGGCTGCGTCGAATTGGCATATTAGGGAGCTTCATATACTAAAACTATTGGGTCTACTCTAGTGCAAGTAATCTAGATAGACAGTGCATTAGCTGGGAATTGTGTATAATGTGTGTGCCCATGGAGTTTGATTAATAATATCAAAACTACTCTATAGAATCCCATGCTAAAAGGATTATGCTTTCCATATTGCAGGAGTTCTCCGCTGAACATATGATTTTCGCGAATTTGGTACCCTTAACGATGTCAAAATTGATTGCGCCGGCGGTGATACGTATAATCAAAATCATCCTGAAAAAATAAAGTTACAATAATGCAAAGATATAACATTTTAGGAGCTGCAAGCAGAACAAAGCATCACCCTGAAAAATTTAAGGACAGTAACTAGAAGCTCTAAAATACTAGACATCACCCTAAAGGAGTTCTCAAATCCGGAAGCTCATTGAGTCAAGCTCTAAGCTGATTGAGTCTTAGTAATGGCTCCAACATCAGATGATACAAACCTATGTAGATCAGCAAGATCAATGGCCTCTGGAAAAGACATATTTCTTCAAAGCACATGAGTAGCAAGAATAAAACCTTCTGGCGTGAAGCCATATCTCAAAAGCTTGTATAATTTGGGGAGAGGTTTTGATTGATTAAAAGGAAAGAAGAATCTACTTCAACCGATATGCCCTTAGGCGCGGCCAAACATAACATAGAAATTAAAGACAATTCTAAATCCACTTTATCTAAGAACAATAAAGCTATAACTAATGCAACTAAGAATATCATGGAGAGTCCGGTTCCGGCTCACGATGAACTCGGCATGCTTAATACATGCGAGATGGACGGAAAGTAGTGTTTCCAATGGCAGACTGTACAAATTTATAGAGTAAGCGATAGTACAAAGCAGCCAGATTTTACAAGGATCATTTAAAAAGTTAAGCATGGAAGCTGCATAGGCTTCTCCTCAACTCCAACAAATAAGCCTAAAAAACTTACTAGTAATATTTTTTTTTGAAAAAAAAAGTTGAACGCAGTAAGCTTCTAGAAAGATGATGAATAGGTTAGTCCTTGCATCACCGCTCTCCATACTGTTTCATAGAGGGTTCCAACTGAAGGTTGGGTCTAAAGAATGGAATAACAAACAAGCCATTGAGCCTAGAATCATATTAGATCCTGAAAAGCTATACTTTGAGATCAAAGTGTGATCATATATACCTACCTTCAGGGAGATATTCATAGAAAGAATCAATATTACTCATTCCTATCCCGGCTTCCTGAAAAGAATATAAACTTTGAAAAATATTAACTTACCTTCCCTTTTCATTGTTGTTGTTCTTTTTCTTCTTCCTGTTGTTCAGGATTGATAGATTTTGGTTTCGCCTCTCCACTCCTTGTTGGATATACTCGTGAAGTGGAATGAAATTTATGAACGAGAGGACAAAAGGCCCACACACGGAAAAGCCCAAGCCCAGCTGTTATGAAATTGAAAGGCAGCAGCTTATGCTCGAAACACGGATGATACGTGCGAAAGGGGGGATAACAACCCCGCGAGTCCTATATCTTTTCCCGAAATCTCATTTGAGTCCTAAAAAAGAAAAACGACTCATTCGAGTCCTATAACCTTCTAACATAACACCAAACGAGTCTCCGTCCAAATTTCCGTCAATTTTTTGCTGACGTGACCGTTATCTGATTACGTGGAAAATAATTAGTAAAAAATAACAATTATGTGGAAAATAAGAAAAACAAAAAAATAGATTTCAATCCCATGGCCACCAAAGCCACCGCCGCTGCCAAATTCCAGCAAACCCCTGATTTCCGCCCGCTCCCTACCCCCACCACCACCACCAGCAGCAAATCCAACAACTAGAACAAAAACCCTGTAAAAAACGGATTTTTTACCGGGGTATGGATGTAAATTCCTCTTGCCATGATTGGGAACTCTTTGGCTTGATCTTGATATCCGGAGGTCCTGATCTCTATGCCTGGAGGACTCGATCCCTGTGCCTGGAGCACCTGCAAGACTAACAAGAAGGACCCGGGGAAGTCCAGGGTTGTGACCCCGGGAGGACCTCCGATGCCTAAGTTAGGAAAGGGGATTTTTCTCTATTAATTTGAGAGAGTGTAGAGAGAGAGAGTTTTGAGAGTAGAGAATTATATTCTCTAGAGAGAATTTCCTTGTGGAGAGTAGAGTTTTCTCCAGAAGGAAAGTGGTGTGTTGAAACTCTAATCTTGCCCCCTTTTTATAGGGGTTTTTGGTGGTGGAGCATTAACTCCAGTTGTCCCTTCAACTCCATATAACGCTTATCATATTTTCCACATGACAAAATAGCTAGCTGGACTGGTCCTGGGCCTTTTGTATTGGATCTGGTCCTAGACTCTTATATTGGGCCTAGGCCTGGTCCTGAACTTTATCTCAATTGGGCCTTTAGGCCTAGATTGGATTATTTCATTCCTCATCACAAGCCCCCAACTCTAAGGGATGTTGTGTAGCAATTTTCCTTAGAGTTTTTTACTTCCAAGGTATGCTTTTTTTTGTCGCCTTCAGGTCTTAGCTTGCCTTATTAGGCTAATTCAAACATGAGCTCCAATGTATTGATTCTGAGCTATGAACTTATTGAATTTTCAGCTATAAGCTCATTGTAAGACCAATGTGGAATTGGCTCGAACTCCAATTTGCTAAAGCTGAGAGCTCATAAAGCCCCCTATGTAAGTGACCCTCTCGTAAGATAGAGGTGGACGTTTTTAGAGCTCATATGGCGCGCTTTTCAGCTTATGCACTTTTCTTTTGGACCTGAGAGGCCTCTCTTAAATTTGTATAAGGCCTCCATTAATTACTTATAATGGGACATTTTGCTTTGTTGTTTTCTCATAGAGGTCTTCTTTTCTGGACCTGAGATGGGTATCCTTTGGTACCTCTGATATGAAGAGGTCCTTTAAATAAAGGCACCTTCGACATATGGAGGGGACCTGATATATAGAGGACCTCTGAAAGTGGGTGCCTCCTTCATGTGCAAAGAGGACCTCAAAATGCGGTACCTTCCTTGTATGTTTCTTGATATGCGACCTTATTTTTTTCGGACTAGTTAGCCTTGGTCGTCTTTCTCTCTCTCTTTTTTCTTCTTCTCTGAGTATGCAACTTACTCAGGCTAGATATTGCCTTTAGTCGTCTTTCATTGAATGCGCGACTTACTTGGGCTATCATGCCTTAGTCATCTTTCAAGACGCGTTCTTTTCTTTAGAGCGTCTTTTTTTTTTGCGCGATCTTTTTAGATCGTCCTTCTTCTGTGAGATCTCTTAGATCGTCCTTTTTTTTTGGCGACTGAAAATAGTTGTATGGGTTTTCATCGTCTTACTTTGCGATCAATATAGGCTGCATGGCCTGTAGTCGTCTTTTTTTTAATGTGGGATGTTCCCATTAAGGCAAGGTCTTTGGTTTGTTGCTTGGGACCTTGGGGCATCTGGTAAGGACCTTATTCCATGGCCTTTTGAGGCTTTTGATTCTCAAAGGTTGTCTAAATAAGACTTTTCTGACCTTCGATTCTCAAGGTCTTCAAGGATCTTTGTCTAGAGTGGCTTTAGACTTCCAGGACCTGAGAGATCTCCGCTTTTTAGGATTTGTTTCAACATCACCTTTCGAGACCTTTAATTTTCAAGGCCTTTAGACTTCCAGGACCTGATTCAAGGTCTTTATAGATCTCGAGACTTCTGATTTTTAAGGTCAGGGATCTTAATTTTTTAGGTCGCTGAGGACTGTGGCTTAGGAGCTTTATTGGGACCTGAGGTCTTTGTGGATCTCGAGACCTCTGATTTCTAAGGTCGGGGATCTTGAATTTTGAGGTCCTTGAGGACTTTGGCCTATGGGCTTTGAGACCTTTGATTTTTCAACGTCTTTAGAGATTTCAAGATCTTTGATTTTCAAGGTCTTTGGGATCTCGGGACCTTTGATTTTTAAGGTCTCATAGGATCTCAATTTTGGAACCTTTGATTTTCAAAGTCTTTAGAGATTTTGAGATCTCTCTTCTTCAAAGTTTTTTGGGGATCTCAGGACCTTTGATTTTCATGGTCAAGAATCCTTATTTCAGAGGTCTCTAGGGACTGGGGACATGTTTCCAAAGGAGCCTCCTTTAGATCATGGACCTTCTTTAGAGGTTCTTAAGGAGCATAGCTTGGGGCCTTTTTGGTGCCTGTGCTGACTCGAGGTCTTTGGAGATTTTAGAACCCTGACTTTCAAGGTCTTTATGGGTCTCCTTTGGGGACCTTTTCTTGGGAAGGTCTCCTTCTCCAGGGCTCTTGATGGAGATTCTAAACCGGAGAATAGTTGTGTTTCTTATTACGCATTGCATAGACAAGCCTGCAACTTTGTAGTGCACGTGTTAGGTCACGTCTTTGTATTGCTCATGTGAGAGTGAGTGCGCGGGTTAGGCCGCGGCTTTGGGAAGTACATGCGAGACTCCAACTTATGGTGCGTGGTCTAAGCCCCGATTTTAGATGTCTGACTGGCATTCTTTAGCAGGTTACTATTGCCAGCTCTTATACCTTGCAAAGAGAGCTTTTGTCCTTCCATTGAGGTCTTTCCTTTGCAGGTCCTCTCTCAGAGGCACTTAGTTTGGAGGACCTCAACCTTTTGAGCCTTCTATCATTAGGTTCCTCAAAGAGAAAGTTTGATAAAAGTTTGACAATAGAGCTATGGAACTCCTTTAGTCAATAGTAATAGTAAAGTTTTGGGAAGTCTTTATTTGTAGGAAGAAATTGCAAGAATAATTTGATGGAATATAAGAAGAGAACCTGTGTTGGTTTCAACTTTTTTGGGGCGTAGAGACCTTTTAGGTTCTTCTGGCTTCACGCTTGGTGGAGTAACCCTTCAATTCTTGAATCTTGCTTTCTGCTTCTTCTTCCTTTTGACCATCCCACTTGCTTGCGAAAAAGCATTTACTTTTTGTGGAAAACACCACGTAGACCTTCTCTTCCATTGCTTTGCCTACAATGTCATTATATGCCCTCGTTGTAGAGGTTCTGCTTTAGAGTGGTCTTCACTGACTCATTATGAAATATTGGTCCTAGGATTCCTTACTTGGGAATTCTCAAAGAATGTCCTCATGGACTCATTATGGAAGCATTGCTTCTGAGGTCTCCTGTTTGGGAAGGTCCCAAAGAACTTTCATTTGAGATGAGGTATCCCTTATTTGGGAGTTTTCAAGGAAAGTCCTCATTGTAGAGGTTCCTTTTTAGAGAGGCCTCCATGAGACTTATTATGGAAGCATTGCTTCTGATGTCTCTTTTTTGGGAAGGTCCCAAGGAACTACCATTTGAGAGGACCATAAGGTTCTTTATTCTAGAGACCTCTAGGATCTTTCTTTTAGAGGTCCTTAGGGCTCTTTTGTTTAAGAGATCTGCATTTTAGAGATCTTCATGGCTACTCGTAGCTCCTTTTCAAAGCCGTATTGGACTGCCTCGGCTTATTATGGGAAGAACCTCTTTGATTTGAGAGTAAGCACCTGGATGGTGGATTTTTAAAATAAGAACCTTGGTACTTTTGCTCTTCAGCTTGATATGGTCCTTTCCAACTTTAGCTCCATTTTGAACTCGTTGCCTCTATCCTAAAAAAGACCAGGTTTTTGGATGGATCAAGGTCCAACTTTTTTATTGCAGTACCTCACTATCGCTTATTGTAGACTTCTATTTTTCCTGAAATACTCTGGATCTCAAGGACTTTTTATAAGGAGGGGGAGCAATGTCCTCTTATAATAAATGGAGGCTCGATAATTTTCCTCATGACCTCTGCTAGTCGTAAATCGGACATCCCCATTTTGGTAAGGACAGGGCCTTATTTTTGGCTTGATTGCTTGAGGTTACTCATGCCAACTTCATTTGAGCATTCAGGCATGTCTCTCCACAGCTTCATGGCTATGATGCTTGTAATCTTATTTGGTATAGGAACCATCCAATTGCAATACCTGTTCATCTTTTTCAGCTATCAAAGGTAGGCATTCCTTATGTGAGAAAGCCAGCTAGGACCTGCTCTTTAATCGTCGTTTTGGACGAGTACTCCTTCTCAAAATAGCACTTAGCTCTCCTGCTCATCTTGTGAGTCATTCTGTGGCATTTGATTTGCCTTCCTTATGGAATGGATTTTGTATACCTCTTGGATACTACAAAGAAGGTCCTTGTTATAGGGACCTCTTTGTCTCTACTATGAGGAAGTCCTGACTATTTGCTGCTCAACAGAGGTCCTGCCATCAAGTGGCTTCTGCAAGTCTTGCTGCAAGAGATCTCCCATTCTCTTAATGAGTAGGCCTTGAGGGTTTTTGTGTGAAAACCTCCCAAAGGTTTGATTCATTCCTACATGCATCCATAATAAGCATTGAGCTGAATTCTGAGCCTTGCAATGCATGTGATGCTTTTTCTTCCCTATTCATGACAGTTATGTTGGGCACCTGTCTTACTGACTGATCGGGAATTTCATGCTTAAGCATTTGATTGCTTGTGGTCATTCTGTATATATAACTTCTTTGACTGAGTTACTTTGGGCTCTACATTGCTTGAAGTGAGCTTCTACAGCTTTAGGCCAACCTTCGTTTTTATTATAATGGGAAGTCCTGGTCCTAGCCCCCAAGACTCTTGAGCAGGGAGTGTTTGGACCTATCCTCAAGAGGGAAGGTTTGAACCTTTCTTTCTTTTCGGCTCCTCCGACATCGTGGACAGGCTAACCCACTTCTTGAGATGTTTCCTGAGGAGTTTTCACTTTTAGAGTGCCTTAATGAATAGTCATTATGATGACTTTGTAGTACCCAACTCCAGCTCCTTATGTTGCACAATAGGCTCTACCTTTTGTACCTTAGTGCGGTTTGGATACTAGGGCCTCCACTTGGTCCTTCATGATTTATGGCTCGTGGCCAGTATTTTTTTCCTCATGGATATGAGTATCTCCACAGCTTGTTCAGTACTAGGTGCTTCTTAACCTCTGGGAACCATGCTTGTAACTCCCGAACCTTTTGTTCTTTACTAGGAGCTCTTACAATTTAGGTGCCTGACCTTCATTAGTGGACTTGGAAGCCTGTGGCTCTTGCTTGGTACCTTATAGAATTAAGTACTTCTTCCAGATGCTTGATAGCTTCTTAGAGCTTATCATTTTGCTTAAATACTCTTCAAGCCTTGCTTTAGCACATAATCCATTGTGGTTCCTCTGAAAATGGTTTGGATTGCCCAATTTGAATGTCTCTCCACTCCTTGCCAGCTCATGCTGACATTCAATTTCGGAACCTCTGGCTCTCTGTTAGATATTTGGTGAATCTTGTTCCCCAATCATTTTGGAACTTCTTTAATTTAAGCTCCTTAAGGTTTCTCCGCACCTCATCTATTTCAAGACCTGCAGTTCCTCCTCATCACGTGGACATTTGGGGACTTGCAGTTCTTTTTTTGTCCTCGAACATCAGGGACTTCCATTGACTTTCATTGTAATCTTGCAAACTTGTTTGCTTGATTTTCCCATTTCTTTAGACAATTGTCTGACTTTGAAATCTTTATGATTTCATAGGAGAACCCTTCGGCAGCTGAAGCTTCTGTGGAAGTTTGGAATAGCTTCTCACCTTATTGGGGATTTAAGTAGCCACTTACTTTGTGAGAGACCTCTTTCGACCTTAGGCTTTTTTGAAATTTTACTGGTCAACACCTGATGCGCATAGGACCTACATGGGCTTCTTGGCACACTTTCGCAATCGATGCACTGGGCATGTGCCTTTGTTGTAATTTTGCAGCCTGCAGGGGCATGTGCCTTTGTTGTAATTTTGCAGCCTGCAGGGGCTACAAAGCCTCTCATGGGCTCTAGAGCTTCCTTGTAGGAGCTTGTATGATGCTGATTGCGTCTTCTTATCTTGAGCAAGTTCATCAGTGGTCCTTCTCTTGGGTGAGCTTTAGATTTACTTGAGTAAGACCTATTGTTTTTTGCTTTGACATTTACATGACCATTTTTGCGGTTTATGGCTCTTCACGGCCTAACGCTTTTTGGTACTTGCAAAGTCGTATGCAATATATAGGGTCTTTTCCAGAAGTTTTTTTTTTTTTCCCTTTATAAGACCTGACTCACTTTCCTTCTTGAGAACCTCTATTTTATGGCATAGAGGGGAGGACCTGAACTTCTGCCCTCGTGGATAAGAATCACGTGCTCTAATTGTTTGAGCTTAACGATTAGGTTGCATCCTTCAATGGGATATGGCGTGCCATATGCCAGGTCGTCATTGGTTGCTATCGAGTTTTCTTTGGATAAACTTCGATTTCTTTTAGAACAGGTGTTGGACCTCTTGAGCCATTAAGATCTGGACTTCTTGAGCCTGTTGGATCTGGACCTCTTGAGCCTCTTGGATCTGGACCTCTTGAGCCTTTAGGATCTGGACCTCTTGAGCCTCTTGGATCTGGGCCTCTTGAGCCTCTAGGATCTGGACCTCTCGAGATCTGGACCTCTTGAGCCTTTTGGATCTAGACCTCTGGAGCCTCTAGAGCCTTTTAGATCTGGACCTCTCGAGTCTTTAAGATCCGGATCTTTTGAGCCTCTAGGATTTGGACCTCTTTGAGCCTCTAAGATCTGGACCTCTTGTCTTTGGTTTTGCTTTCAACCTCAGGGCCTACTTTGTGTATCCCATTTCTTTGATCTTTATGAACACCCTTATTTGTTGGGTATTTAGAGAGGTAAAGGACTTGTAAGACAGGATTGTAGGGCTTAGGCGTGAAATTTCTCCACCTTTTTTGGCCTTGTCTTTTTGTAGAAGGACCTTGGGGACCTTTATTCTTTTAACTCCAGGAGGCTTTGTCATACGGATCTCCTTACTTGAATGAGAGTTTGATGTGGCTAAAATGGCTTCTTGGACCTTGTTTGGTCTGAGTTGGCTCTCATTAGGCAAGCCTCGGATCTAGTCAGATCTTGCTGCAACCTCCGCGATCTAGCTGGGTTGATTTGGATCTAGTCGGATTGGTGTAGATCTTGCTTGGATCTAACCAAATTGGCCTTGGATCTAACCAGATTGGCCTTGGATCTAGTTGCACTTTATATAGATCTTAATTTGTTCTAGTTCCTTTTCCTTCCTCCAGTGATGAGTGAAGTGTGATGTGGTAGGTACAACCGATTTTGACCTTGTTTCCCTACTCTTTTGCAAGGTTTTGGCTATTGCTTGCCAGATCTGGTTTTGTTTTTTCTCATCACATAGGAGATTCATGGGCTCCTTTTTGGTTCCTTGCTTATGTCTTGCCTCTACAATACCTCCTGATGGGAGTGAGGGATATAAATTCTTGGAATTTTGCCCACGGTTCCATTGTTGGGAACGATTTAGGTGGTCAGAGTACCTCTGGTGATCAGATTACGCCCTCAACGGTTAGAGTACCTCTGGCGATTTGAGTACCTCCGATGATCAGATTACGCCCTCAATGGTTAGAGTACCTCTTGCGATTTGAGTACCTCCGATGATCAGATTACACCCTCAATGGTTAGAGTACCTCTGGCGATTTGGGTACCTCCAGCGGCCGGAGTACCTCTGACTGGTAGAGTACCTTCAGTGACTAGAGTTCCACAAAATGGTGGGTTGGAATCTGCTATTGGTCATGATTTCTTAAGTGGAGAAGCCATGGCTTTTTGTTCATTTCCCACAGACGGCGCCAATGTAAAAAACGGATTTTTTACCGGGGTATGGATGTAAATTCCTCTTGCCATGATTGGGAACTCTTTGGCTTGATCTTGATATCCGGAGGTCCTGATCTCTATGCCTGGAGGACTCGATCCCTGTGCCTGGAGCACCTGCAAGACTAACAAGAAGGACCCGGGGAAGTCCAGGGTTGTGACCCCGGGAGGACCTCCGATGCCTAAGTTAGCAAAGGGGATTTTTCTCTATTAATTTGAGAGAATATAGAGAGAAAGTTTTGAGAGTGGAGAATTATATTCTCTAGAGAGAATTTCCTTGGGGAGAGTAGAGTTTTCTCCAGGAAGAATTTGTGTGTTGAAACTCTAATCTTGCCCCCCTTTTTATAGGGGTTTTTGGTGGTAGAGCATTAACTCCAGTTGTCCCTTCAACTCCATATAACGCTTATCATATTTGCCACATGACAAAATAGCTAGCTGGACTGGTCCTGGGCCTTTTGTATTGGATCTGGTCCTAGACTCTTATACTGGGCCTAGGCCTGGTCCTAAACTTTATCTCAATTAGGCCTTTAGGCCTAGATTAGATTATTTCATTCCTCATCAAACCCAAAAACAATTCCCACCAAAACCAATCAAATCAACAGCTAAATCGCAACAAATCAAGCTCAAAGAAGCAAACCCATCAATAAAACAGCTAAATCGTTCGTGTTAGACTGCATTCTTGCATCTGGATCTGTCGGATCCACTGATCTTGTTGCCTTGTTGATGTAACTAGGTAATCTAGGTTAGCGTTTAAGGAAAAGGGAAAGGGAGAGGAGGGAGTGGCGAAGGTCTTGGGTTCGAGAGGAGGAGTGGTGGCGCCGGTGATGCTGGTGAGAAGATAATTGTGGGGTTTGAATTTGGGGATAAAGGGTAGGAGAAGCGACGGTGGTGGTGGCGGTGGAGGTGGAGAAGAGGAACAAGAGAAGAAGAAAAAGATGGGGAAAATGGTGGGGGGAGGTGAGGAAAGGGGGAGAGGAATTCGGTATTTTTTTAAGCAATAATTGTTTGGCTAATTATCATTAATTGCAATTTATTGTAATTAATTGTCATTTACTAATTATATTATTAATTGTTATTGATTAATTATATTATTAGTTGACATTACTTTACTACTAATTATAAATTTCAAATTTTGTTATTTTTTATTATTTTCTTTTACATCAATCATTTTCCACGTAATCAGTTAATGGCCACGTCAGCAAAAAATTGACGGAAATTTAGACGGTGACTCGTTTGGTGTTATGTTAGCAAGTTATAGGACTCGAATGAGTCGTTTTTCTTTTTTAGGACTCCGATGAGAATTTGGAAAAAGATATAGGACTCGCGGAGTTGTTATCCCTGCGAAAGGGCTGTATATAAGCCCTAATCACTTCATATCGTTCTACCTCATATGTAAAAGTCCCACATCGGGAGAAAGTCACTTCAGCCGACTAAATATATATAATTTTCATCGCAACTCACACTGCCGAGTTGGGTTACGCCAACTTGTTACCAAGTGGGGCATCCAGGTAAGCCTTATATTGTTAACCAGGCACTGGCCTACGTGATGACCCATCCTCCATGGATGGGTAGCAATACTCCTCTATAAATGATTAATTGAAAGGGCCTCCCGTGGGGTCACCGAAACTCCCCCGAGCCCCTGCCAAACTTCAAAATGTAAGTATCTATTAGCATCATGAAGGATAAGATACATACCTCCAGAGGAAGATCAACAGGAAATAAATTTATGGCGCTGGGATCAAAGTTTAATCCACTGAACCAGGAGATCGAACATGACAAAACATAACTGTCCGGGATTGAAAAGTACGAAAAAGCATCCAGTGACAATCAGAAAGGATGGGCAGGGGATGAGTTTGAAGAGATGGAGGAATAAAACATACCAATTGGGACAGTGCTAGCCCCGCCAAATGTATGGTGTAATTAAAGAATTCCTCTCGGTGACTCTCTCGTTCATATGAGAAATGTAACTGAGTAAACAGCTGTGAAACAATAGTGTCAAAACTCAAAATGTCATGAAAAGGGAAAAGAAAACTGAGTGCATCCAAAAAGTTGGGTGCATCCAGTCGACTATTGAAGAAATCTAAAAATTACAATCACTAGCTAGCATTATTCAGTTACTGGGGACAGTAAAAGACGATTATCACCACCAAATCAACAGTTCTATTTGGTTTGACAGGAAACCAAATTGTTTATATATGCATGTACTACCATGTAGATGTTCTCAATCAGTTCATGGAAGCGTGGATGATTCTTAAATGGCTGAAACACCTCGATCCTTCCTGTGCAGAATCGCATACACAACCTGTCCCATAGTATGAAATGGATAAAAATAGGAGTATCACATGATTGTCTCCACATGAGAAAAACGGGCATATTGTCATATCTGACAGTGATATGATACCTCAGGATTACGAGGCAGGGCGTAAGTGAAGACTGCATTTAATATTTCAAGCACAATCCTCAGGAAGTCGGTGTAACTGTAAATGTGCAACTCTGCTGACTGCAATAGCAAACATTTGAGCTCAGCTAACAAAACAATAAAGAGATACCTTAATTGAAGACCACAATGGTATAAAGATCAGAATGATTACAATATCTTCCGTAGGCGTATCATGCTCAATTGAGCCACCTTTCCCTTTTTTACCACCTATCTGCTCTGCAAGTTTGTTGTACCTAACAACACAATATCCAATGTCACAATTATAAAATCATGCAGACAATATGACCAAATGAAGGGAAAAATTGCCAAACAGGAGTCACATACTTGCGCGAGAGCATATATATAGAAAAGGCTAACAAGTCTTTGCGATGCATATGCACTCAAACGGTGGAAATGAGGTGCCATATTCGCCAAAGTAGCGAGACAAGTTGTATGTAGATACAGATCCTGTCATAAAATTAGTATGTTAATTATGACACGACTGATTATATGATAACATATTAGTGACAATGATCAACATCTTAACGCTGAGACATTGCTTAGGACAGGTGAACAATGCAGGAAAGTAGCTGCATGTACTGAGAATTTGAATTGTCTCTGCATTAAGATAAGGTCTAGTGCATGGAAATAACCTTAAATTTAATGGCAAATCAGCTTGCTTTCCAAGCACTCATATGATAATGACATTAAGCAACAATTCAACACAATTTCTTTCGCTAAGATTAAGAATTAGACTGAATCATACCCGTAGCTTAGATAGGTTGTACTTCACCGTTCTGATCGGAATTATAACCATTAAGGAGCCCAGGGATGTCTGGTGAGGAGGGTGTTCTTGTGATATAAATGGGCCTATGCCCGTGAACAGGCCCAATGGATAATAACCGAGGCCGGGCCCAAAGATGTATGAGGCCTATGATCGTGAATGAGGCCCCCGAAATCAGGACCTCTGGACATCCCACAACATGTGGACTTGGATGACAAGGACCCGTGGCTAAGTACTCTTGACCCGAAGGCCCTTGACCTGGAGGCCCTTGACTTGAAGACCCTTGACCCGAGCCTATGGATGAGGCCTAGAACCTGGAGGCCCGAGAGGCCCTCTACATCGGCTTATCCGGGGGAACCGAGCTTATCCAAAGGAAATCCACCTGCGACCTATAACAGTGTGACACGTGGCAAGGGATACCCCCTATAAATGTACCTTAAACCGGATATTTCTAGGACCTTTTGACCATTCTCCTCCCCGACACTCTCTCTCTCGGGTCTTCTCCCATCTCTCTCAATTTCTTCTCTTTGTATCCGATTCTCAGCTCATATGTAATCCAATATCAATAATAAGGGGCACCCCCACTTTTGATTTTATATCATCTTGATACCATGGAACATTAGGCAATACCTGAGGTAATAATTTAGAAAACCATTAGGATAGGCATTGTGAATGTTAGAACAGGTAAGCCAAATACTAGAATCCTTTCAAATAAATTCACCACAACAAAAACCTTACCATCTTGTGAATGCTTGCATTAATAGAAGCATCTTGACTAAGTATAGGAAGAATTATCAGCAAGATGTATATATGATTAGACGTCCTCTTTGAAGCAATAAGATAATCCTCCTCACCAATGTATCCAAATCGGTCCGCACCAAAACATACTCCAAAATATCAGTGTTGCCGTGGACTAGAGTGTAAGGTAATAGAACTGCAGTTTCATCAGCCAAGCACCTGCAGGAGGAAGGAGGAAGCGGGTTTCACCAAAACCATGATTAGATTAGAAGATGATCTCACGTTCAATATCCCTTGCGTTTTCTAAGGCTTTTGCAGTAAGTATGCATTTACTTTGGGAAGTGCATCTGCAATCGTATGGTCATTGCTTCTGTCTTTTATGGAAATGGAATCATCAACCACAACGTACGCATGTGGACTGTGGAGTTCATCGACTACCCAGTCAGCGTTATTATTACACGACGATTATATTAATATAATCGAACTTCTATATTGCCCTTATATAGTTTTTCTTGCATGTGGAGTTCTGCTTGTGTATAAAATTTCCCGTTTCAAGTATCTGACGCTGATCGAGATGTGGAACGGTAGATTTGCAATGTTGGGTTTGGTGGCTCCTCTTGCTTTCACCAAGTTCGTGAAGGGTGGGGCTTTGGTGTGAGATAGGAAACAAAAAAAAATGTCTGTATAATCATGATTGTTATCAAGTATAATTAAATGAAAGTGATATAAAATCGAAAATTGTTCATGTTTGTTGTGTTCTTTGATTAAACTATTTGACAGTGATACGGCTTTAGTGATATGAAAGCTTACGGCGGTATTACTATTATCAATTGCGATTTTAGAACATAAGATTTATGTAAAAGTCCCACATCGGGAGAAAGTCTCTTCAGCCGACTGTTTATATATAATTATCATAAGCAAGTGAGAAAAGACGTCCCGACCCCGTTGGTGACACGGGCTACATGGGAGGTTCCCAGTGCTTTCCTAGTCATCTTGTTCTAGCTTACCAGGTAAGTTTCTTAATCTTTTGGCAGAGTCCATATTAATTAGGGGTGAGCAAAAATCCCGAGCCGATACCAACCAAAAACCGAAGGTATCGGCTCGAGATTCGTGGGATTTCAGCGCCACCCCTTCCGATTCAACCGCGCCGATAACACCGTTGGCTCTACTCGGTTAGATGGTGGTTATACCGTCGGTTTTCGGTAGGAACCATACCGACAACTCTAAACCCAACCAACCCTACCCTTTAATTACTATCTCTCTCTCTCTCTCCCTTCCTCACTGTCTTTCATCAAAAAAAAAAATCTCTCTCTCTCACTCTCTCTCTCGTCAAAATACAGAGACACTCACCTCAATCTCTCAGCCTCTCTCGTCTCTCTCCGCGGGAAAAGCCACCCCTTGCAACGTCGCCACCGCAGCTGGTTTTGCAGCCGCCAACCTATGCACCTCAGCCCTGAGCCCACACATGCGCCTCGCATGAAATTGCTGTTACTACAGCTCTCGGCGGCGATGGCTTCGCGATAGTGCCCATGCCATTCTAGTACCCTATACCTCACTACCCTGGCTTTTCCCTCGGTTAGATGGTGGTTATACCGTCGGTTTTCGGTAGGAACCATACCGACAACTCTAAACCCAACCAACCCTACCCTTTAATTACTGTCTCTCTCTCTCTCTCCCTTCCTCACTGTCTTTCATCAAAAAAAAAATCTCTCTCTCTCACTCTCTCTCTCGTCAAAATACAGAGACACTCACCTCAATCTCTCAGCCTCTCTCGTCTCTCTCCGCGGGAAAAGCCACCCCTTGCAACGTCGCCACCGCAGCTGGTTTTGCAGTCGCCAACCTATGCACCTCAGCCCTGAGCCCACACATGCGCCTCGCATGAAATCGCTGTTACTACAGCTCTCGGCGGCGATGGCTTCGCGATAGTGCCCATGCCATTCTAGTACCCTATACCTCACTACCCTACCTTGTCTTGATGCTCGAATTATCCTCCAAGTAGCAAACCCAAAACACCCAAATTCTTGATTCCTAATTTCCCCGATCAAACCCTAATTGGCTGATTCCCCAATCCAAACCCAAATACCCAAATTGCCAGTGTTTTCTGCCAATTGATCGGCATGTAAGTATCAGTGTGTGGAATTATTATATTTGAGATGCTGCTAAGAGATTGTTTGTTATGTTGTTAGGTAAAGGTTTTTGAGAATTCTGGGTAATATCAAATGGTGGATTGATGAATGTTCTGTGTTGTTGACACTGTTGTGGATTTTTTCTGGGTAGTTGATGTATAACAAATTGTTTTTTTTTCTGGGTAGAATTCTGGGTAATGTCAATTTGTTTTTTGTTTTTTGGATCGTTGTACTGTGATGATGGTCGATTTTATGTCATTGTTGATTGATTTTGGGATGAATTTTGTGGTGGACAGTGATGATTTTCATTTCTTTTCTTCCTTTGCAATTTTTTTTCCAATCTCTTTGATTTCTTCTTTCATTCTTCCATACCGTCAGCCTTTTTGGTAAAAGAAAAAAGGGTATGAAGTTTGGGAATCGGTGGGCATACATACCGGCCGAACCGAGGTCGGTATAAATCGGCATAAGTAGCTTAACGTGGCGGCATCGGTCGGAAAATAAGGGAGTCGGAAAAGTCATACCGATCCCTTATCGGCACGGTATGTGCCGTACCGACCGATTGCTCACCCCTAATATTAATTTCCTCTTCAATTTTTTTTGAGAAATTATAGCAAACTTGCTAACTATAAAGTGTGTTATCTGTTGGAGAACACAAAAATTGAACTTAAAAAACAAATAAGAAAGGCCCACATGTTTTGCCGGAAATTAAAAATGTTAACCGTTCACTCCTTTGTATTGCCGGTGTCAATACCGGAAGAAAGACCAAAAATCCCAAGAAAAATAGGGACCAGATGTAGGGACCAACAATTTTTTTTTCTTTTTTGACAGTGAAGAGCTTGAATGTAATTAAGTAGAAGTAAAGGAAATACACAGAGGCCTCGCTCGAAGAATCCCATTACAAGTAAGTAATTTTACAACAATGAATTTGACCTTAACTAAATGGAGCCTGGAACAATTGCATTGCTACGCGACTGAATTTATTATTTAGGCACTAAAAATTATATTTCCAAGAAGCTAGAATAAGGCATCCTCACTTATTTCATTAGGGTCATTCTTTTACATATATGGGCCGCTGGGGTTAAAAGCCCATCCATTCCTCCTCTTCCAAATACACCCACCCGACTCGAGCTGGACTAAAGTAAATTAATAGTTGGACTGACGTTGTTTTGCTTTAATTAATCCAATTGTGGTGTTGGGTGTTTTAAAGAAGTTTTTTAAAAAAAAAAACTCCTACATACATCGTTTTCACGAATTTCAAACACTTTTAATTTTGACGAGATGTCGAAATTGATCGAGGCTGGGCGTGATACCTATTACGTGATCATGGACCTCTCTCAGGCTCCCCCTAGGTTATTACTAATTAGTATATATTTCGTTTTTTTTTTGTTTTTGTGATTTAATAATCGTGTTCGTTAGTTGTTTTGGGATTTTGATTATACATATGAATACTGATGTTGTTTTCAATTGTGCGACTCCAATTTGCTTGCAGTGATTGCGAGCCGGGAGAGAACTGGTAAGTAAAGCTATTTGTGCGTTTTGAGAGTTAACATTCATTATTTGATCCTCTCTTTTTTAAAAAAAAAAAAAAGAAACCCTAATCACCCTAATTTGATTGGGATTCTGGGCTTTGTTCTCAATTATTACTGTGTGTGTATATACGCATGAAACTCAAGCTTTAAAAAGCTCATTGGAGAGGAGGAGGAAGAGGGAGATCCATCGCAAGACGTCATGGGATATCATCGGTAGTATAATTAGGCTTTAAAAAGATTAATCATCTTTTGGTTATTAACATATCTACTTAATTGGCCTTTGTTTATATATTAACAATTGTTATAAAAACGTGGTCTTTATTGGATGTCATTAGTGGACAAATTACACCTACCATCTCCTGTACCCCTCAGCCTATTTATTATGTGTAAATACTGGGTTTTATTGGAATGAAAAAGCGTGTGAACAGATGATGAGCTTAGTCTTGTTCTTCACTGTGTTTCCTTCCTCCTCACTGCATCCTTCCTTTCATCTTCTTCTTCTCATCTTCATCCAATTATTTCCAACACGTTATCAGCACGAAATGAGACTCTACCCGGAATGCAAGGAAACCCAGTGCAAAAAAAAAAATACAGAGAAGAAAGAAGAAGAAGAAGAAAAAAAAACCAGAGCGCATGAACAGTCGTCACCCTCACCCCTCTGTTACTGTTCACACGATGATGATCCGCACCGCTGTTCGCGCCACCGCCCACACTGACACCTTCCTCACGCCGTCGCCGACTGAACGGCGCCGCCCCCATTTTTCCTCGCAGCCGGACGCGCCGTCAAAAGTGGAAGACCCGACGGCCAAGTCGACGACCCGAGTTAATCCGCCGGATCCTCCTCCTTTGTTCTCCCTGCTGCCGCACCTGCAGCCACCGGCGGGCGTCTCTGCGAGCACCAGCCGGATCGCCGCTCCTCCTTCCTCCCTCACGCCTCGCCGTTCGTCGTTCCCGCCGCCACCTGCAACCCTCCACAGCGGGCGACCCGCGAGATGGAGAAGACGACCCGGACAGGTCGGGTCTGACACGACAGGTCGCGGGCTTGTTTCACTTGGGTTTGGGCTGCACAGTTCGGCCCATTGAAAAAAAAAAACAAAAATTGGGTCGGTACTGTTCACAGCCCGGTTCTTAAAAAAAAAAGAAAAACAGAAAAACAGAAAGAAGAAAAGAAAAGAGAGGAAAAGAGAGAGAAAAAAAAAAGAAGAAAAGAGAAGAAAAGAAAGGAAAAGAGAGAAAAAAAAAAAAAGAGGAAAAGAGAAGAAAAGAAAGGAAAAGAGAGAGAAAAAAAAAGGAAAATAGAGGAAAATAGAAAAAAAAGGGGAGAGGAAAAGAAAGAAAAGAAAAAAAGGAGGAAATGTACCAGAACTCGGATTTACACTTTAGTCCCTGGAGTTCTCTTTTATGCAGGTAAGTCCTTACATTTTAGTCCTTTAATTATTAATATTTTAAATTTTGTCCTAGACGAATGTATTATTGTTTAATTAATGATGTTATTGTGATTGAATGTTTAATTAATGTTGATCTTGGATGATTAAATGTATGGTGAGCTCACGGTGAGTCCCGAAAATTAGTTTTTGGCCTATGAATAGTGTTTGGCCGGAATCCGGCGATGAATAGTAATATCCGGGCTTGTGAACAGTAATTTTGGCCATGTGAATAGTACTTTTCGGCGCCCGTGAATAATGATTTTGGTCGGAATCCGGCAAACCCAGAAATGTTTGGCCGGAATTTGATGCCTCAAATTTTTCCCGGCAAAGCCCGGAAGACAGTTATATAAGCCCGGAAGGCCGTTATATTTATTATATTCTTATTTATTGGCCGGCTAAGCCGCCTCTATCATATAAGCGTATTATATATGTTATTGCTGAAAGATTTATCGAGTAAGCATATTTTCTGTTTTTATTTAAATTCCGATTGGGCTATTAAAAAGGCCCATTATTCATTTAATGGCCGGCCAAGCCGCCTATTTCTTTACGTTTTAATTGGGCTCGTGTAAGGCCCATCACATTTAATTTTCAGTAATTTAATTTTTATTGGGCTACTTAATAAAAGGCCCATTGCATTTAATTTCCAGTCATTTATTTTTAATTGGGCTATAGTAGGGCCCATTGTATTTAATTTTCTCGTCTTTAATTTTACTTATGGGCTCGGACTAGGCCCATTATTTTAATTTCCTGCAATTTACTTTACTTGGGGTAATTAACATAAGGCGCCTTGCTTATTTATTTTAATTAAGCATTTATATATCCCATTGTGTTATTTGAATTTGAAGCCCATAAAATTTTCCGGAAGAAATTTATAATGGGCATTAAATGCGAAAATGCATTTAAATGAAAATAGTTCGAAAGACTAAATGTAAAAGTCCAGAAGACTCGGGAAAAGAAAAAATACAACGAAGACTGGAAGTCTTACCGTCCAAAAGATCCTGAAGATCATTCAAGGAAAATCGAAAATAAAAACTATTACCACCAGAAGATGGTATGACCACCAGAAAGTGGATAATATACTTGCTTACCCTGAAGGAGCAATTTATTTTATCTTAAATTTATTTTATGTTCAATTTAAATTAATTCGCATTGCAATTTATTTTATTTACTTTTCAGTACTTTATATTTGTTTCTTAGAATAATGCCTGAAGCATTAGTCTTGAAGACAATGCAAAATTGACATCCACAGGGGGAGAATTATATGTGTGTGGATGTCAATATAACATATTGGGTAATCTCCATCAAATCACAACAGTATTGAGACTATTGACTAAAAGAATGGAGATTCATTTATAGCAAGATTTGCTTATTGATAATTTGATATGTGTGTATACCCAACATCAGGGGGAGAAAGAAGCAGCTGGATCAAGTTCGTTGAAATGCATAATATATATGAATGTTGATCCTCATATAAATTAATGTGAACCTGAAGTTCAAAAGAAGATGATTCATTTGCAAGAAAATTGATATGCAATTGCTAGACACATTTAAATTAAGTGTGACCATATACCAGCTACAAATGCTCCTGTTTCAATTGATGTTCCTGAAGAACAATATAAGTATGCAAATGAATCCATATAATTTGCTCGGTTCCATAAGAAAGAAATTCACGATCGAGAAAAAGGAGCAAAGTGATAAGATAGCCCAAGTAAGGAAATAAGGCCTCCAGTAGAGGTTTGAATCAAAAGTCCTCCAGAAGAGGTTGATTCTCTGACACAATTGATAAATTTCCAGAAGTAACTCAGGTACCTGAAATAAATAAGCATGATGAGATCTCAATTACAGTGTCAGAAATAAGATGGAACCGACATGAAATAACCGTCGACGGAATCTAATTTTTATTTATTTTACATAGCGCTAAATAGAATGAGGATCATGAACCTACATCTACTGGTAAATGTAGGCAGAGTATGATTGGCCAAGATATATGAAATATGATTAAAGGCTATGTTGGACTCGCATGTAGAGCGAGTAATTTTTGGACCTGTAGTCCGTACACCAGATGGTGTAAAATTAATTGGTCGGAAAATGGGTATTTGTGCGGAAAGAAAAAATTGAATATAAAGCACGGTTGCACAAGGTTTCACCCAAACAACCTGATATTAAATTGTGAGGAGATAAACTCCTCTGTGGTGGATGTTATTATTTTTGATAAGTCTGGCATAATATGAAAAGAATTTGAAATGCATCTTGTGAATGCTATTACAGCCTATTTATTAATATGGATCCATAAGTCATGATATATACATGAAGATCCCTGAAGGATCCAAGTTGCCTGAAGCAACTGATTCCCGGAAAATTACAAAATAGAACTGAATTGATCTTTACATAATTTAAATCATTTTGAGTATGGATAAACTTATTTATGATTGGAACTCCCGAAGAAGCTTTCAAATACCGTGCTACTAGATTGGTCCTGGAGTACCCTTTTGAAGTGCAATATGTATTGTTAAGAAAATAAAGCCTGAAATTTTTTAGCAAGATATGAATTTGCTCTTATCTTCGGGGTATAAAAGATGTGGTGTCATGATAATCCTGTAAGCCTGAAGAAAGAAGAGTTGGTTCATGCAAATGCCGATCCCACACTTGATCCACAAAAGGCACAACCGGACATCTGCCATAATTTTACACATGAAATTGTTGCATCATTGTGACTACAAAAAGCAATAGGGCAAGACAAATGCTCCAACAACCAAATTATGAAGATAATGATACCTACACAGCCCAGTTAGAGTAATGATGTATCAAAAGTGATCAGACAAGGCACACATCACCAGAAGTTGACAAGAGGATTATTGGCATGCAACGACATCAAGAGAGGCCAAAATGAGGGGGAGTAGTATACGCACTGCACTCTTTTTCCCTTCACCAAGTTTTTATCCCACAGGGTTTTTCTTGGTAAGGTTTTTAATGAGACAGTTTTTTCCCCAAAAGCGTATACTGCCCAACACACAATGACATCCAAGGGGGAGTGTTATAAAAACGTGGTCTTTATTGGATGTCATTAGTGGATAAATTACACCTACCATCTCCTGTACCCCTCAGCCTATTTATTATGTGTAAATACTGGGTTTTATTGGAATGAAAAAGCGTGTGAGCAGATGATGAGCTTAGTCTTGTTCTTCACTGTGTTTCCTTCCTCCTCACTGCATCCTTCCTTTCATCTTCTTCTTCGCATCTTCATCCAATTATTTCCAACAACAATGTTATTTTCTTTTAAACAGCTATATCGATGGCAATCCCGATAACGTGGAAAAACCTAGCATGGAGAATGGCTTTGAAACCTTCCTTCCACTCTTTGCTCAAATAGGCTTGGATTGCTTTCCCGTTGCCAGGGTTTTTTTTTTTTCTTTCTTTCTTTCTTCTTTCCTTTTGCTTCTTCTTCTTCTTCCATATCCTGATCAACTTCTTTTTTTTCTTTTTGAAAATCACCCAATGTATACTGAAATATATTCATTGATCATGGGCTGGCAATGGCATGGCAGGCTCCTAATACGAAGCTGTATCTGGTGAAGATTGGGAACGCCTGCCGCATGCGAGGCGAAGAATCTATGACCATTCATTTCAACTTTTGGGCTACAAAATTGGCCCCTGATGGTGGCAGGTTCCACCCTACCCAATTACCCACCGATGATCCCCGTGTGTTCAAGGTTTCCATGGAAGTAGATGTCTCACCTGAGGATTTCTGTAACAGCCCAGGTAAAAATTTCCTTTTTACCGGGACTGTTTAAGTTAATGTACAGTAATTTACCATTGACTTTTAATCTTGGGTAATTAAATTATGGTAAATTGAGTATTGGATTCCGAAACCTAGCCTTGTCCCACGTTCGGGATTTTTCTGCAGATTTTACGGACCAAAGTTGGATTTTTCCGGGTCCGGGAATCTTCAGAAAAAGCCGGGTTTAATCTCGAATTACCGGATCAGAAATAAGATAAGTGGGTATACCGGATATTTTCTGGTCCAGGTGGGCCACACTTCACATGCAGCATAGTAACTGCATAATTGAAGTTCAATTATTCAGCCGCCAATTCCTGTTAAGCCTGTGACTTATCAATAATTTTGCTGTCTATAAAATTATTTTTCTTCAGCTTCCCTGCACCACCATCTTCGCTACCTTCTGCCCTGCAAACTCATTTAACCTTCTCTTCCTCCTCTGCCAAAATCATTTCCTGCAAATCATTTGAAAAAAAATAATAATAATAATAAATAACAAAACACATTAAACACACCCACATACGCCACGTCATCACCATCTTCATCTCCTCCTTTCTTTTTCCGGCCAAACACAACCATACCCGAGCCACCCAACCTCTCCCTCTCACTCCACCACCCACGCCATCACGCTCCCCATGCCGTCGCCAACCTGACGCGACCCTCGCCGCCCGATTGTGCCTCCCGACGCGCCGCCAACGACGGAGAACCCGACGGCTACACCTCCTTCTACCGCCGTCGTCAGCTGCAGCAGGACGTGCCAACAGCCGCGCCTCCTCCTCGCTCCGGTCGCGCCGCGCTTGAGACGCCTTTGCCTTCGCCGACGCGTCTCCATCCCGTGCCGTCCGTCGCCGTACAGAGAGACCCGAGGTGAGCAGCCGTTATGGTGACGACCCGGATGGGTCATGATATGGGCGGGCTGACCCGTTTTCTTGCGGGTCCTGTGTGGTGTGGGCTTGCTGGGCGCGCAGGCCGACTGTGGCCTTGACTTGGGCTCGCGGTCCGGGCCTGCTGCGCCTGGTCAGCCTGTTGACCTGGGGTTGATCCGGTTATGGGCTGGGCTTGGGCACAACCTGGGTGTGGGCTGGAATAGTAATTCTTGGGCTGATCCAGAATTAAAAATTATAATCTGGAAAAAAAACTATAAATCAGAGAAATATTTTGGGTAAATAATTGCTAAGAGGGAAAATAATTTTGGGAAATATAATATGATTTTGGGGAATAACTTTATGGAGAAAAAATAATATTTGTAGGAAAAAAATATTTTAGAAAGTACATACTTAGGGAATAAATTTTGGAAAGGGTATTATCAAGGTAGTAAATACCGGAATAGTACCCGGGTATAGGAATAAGTATAGAAGGGTATTTTTGACACTTGAAATAAATGGTGAATGATGACGATAATGGAAGAATAATCCGGGAGAGTAACCGAGCCGAGTTTATATTTAATTTACGGTATACAGTATTAGCATGGCATTTGCATACCTTCTTATATGTGCATATTATTGATTGATATAGGAGTTGACAACGAGCAATTTGCTGAGGAACCGGACTTGGAACTTGCTGAGCAATTCCATAATTGATATCGGCTAAGGTGAGGATGGATAACCCTTGTTATGTTGCCTGTAATACTTTGTGTGCTTTGTTGTTCGATTGAACTGCTGAATTGCTGATTGTTGGTTGAGTATCTGTGGTGGATATTATTGTTGCTTTTGGACTGTGATATTGATTCTGTGGATAATATGCTGAGATTGATGTTGAACTATTGACTGTGGAAATTGAGGAAACAGAATTGGAATATGAAATTGGAATTGGAATTGATTTGAGATGTTGATATAATCGTCATGTGGAAGTAGTGGTACGACCCGATGGTTTGGAAAATTAATTCTGGGATGCTATGGTCGGTTTTTGGTTTGGTTGGCCCGTCATGCCTGTGGTTAGGGTATACCGAATACCCAGTGGCTCGGATATGCCGAATATCCGCGGTGGCTCGGATATGCCGAATATCCGCAGTGGCTCAGATATGCCGAATATCTGGTTGGCATGACGTCGCCTGAGGTTGGGGTATACCGAGTACCCAGTGGCTCGGATATGCCAAATATCCGCGGTGGCTTGGATATGCCGAATATCCGGTTGATTTGATATGAGGATTGGTTTTGACCTAGCATCCGGAATTAATTGATTACCAGGTACGACCCTAGCTTGTCCAGTGACAGGGGCCCGGAAGATAAAATTGGTAATAATAATTAAGCATTCTTTTGGCCTTGGTTCAGTTGTTGGGATATGTTGTTGCTTGTCTGTGATTGCTTTTAAGTATTACGGTTGCTTGCATATCACTGTTTATCCTTGGTCGGTGAGCACTTCGGACTCACCCCTCGCCTGCAGGGTTTCATCCCGTAGGATAAGCTGTTTCTGTAGTTCAGGTACGACGTTCGATGGCTGCTGCTTTCTTCTCCACCTGACTCCGGATCCATACCACCGATGCATGTGCATAAGTCTTCCGCTGCTATTCTATTGCTTATATTGTTGTATTGCTGATTTCCTGTGATATGTATATTACTGATACTATCTGCTGCTGCTGAGAGCACTGTGTTGGTTGAATAATGGTCCCCGAGTGTGGGTGACAGCTGTATTGATAGTTGCTATTGTATAATATTTGCACGTTGTACTGTCTGTTCTATCATAATGAATAGTTTCGGCATGTGTTTACTGTGTTACGGTAAATACGGGTCGGGGCGCTTCAGTTTGGTAGCGGAGCGGGCAGTAGGTCCTTGGGTGTTGTTGTGATTATTTGTGCATAGTGTGTCATGAGTTAGTATAATATGCATACTCATACATTCTCATATAAGGTACGAATGGATCCGGTTGGAGAGAATCAGCATGCTGGAGGTCACCTAGACGTCGATATCGTAGCAGGTACTTTTACAGCCTTTGGTAGTACTGCTTATACTTTGATAGACCCTAGTGCTACGCATTCTTTTGTCGCGCAAAGTTTTGCAATACTGCATAACTGTACGGGTGAGAGTTTGGCTTGTCCGATGAGAGTTAGGTTACCTGCGGGTATAGTAATCAGATTAACCCACATGTGCAGAGACGTTTCGCTTTCATATGATGGCGAGATTTTTCTTGCACGGTTGATCGTGATGAACATGGGAGGTTTTGATATCATATTGGGGATGGATTGGTTGTCCAAGTACAGTGCTATGGTGAACTGCCGAACCAAGGAAGTGTTGTTGACTTCCGAAGGTGGACATAAGATTTTGCTGACAGGTGTTGGGAGAGCTGCTACCACATGTAGTATCTCTGCTAATCAGGATGTCGGAATGGAGTCGCTTGGTTCAGATGCTTTATTGACCCATGCCAAGGGTGAAGAAGTTCAGACTCCGGTTTTGGGAGACATTATGGTTGTGAGAGAGTTTCCAGATGTGTTTCCGGAAGATTGCCAGGATTGCCACCTGACAGAGAAGTGGAGTACACCATCGATTTGATGCCAGGAGTGACACCTATCTCGATGGCACCATATCGAATGGCACCGACAGAACTCCAGGAGTTGAAGAAATAGTTGGATGAGCTGTTAGAGAAAGGTTTCATCAGACCTAGTACTTCACCTTGGGGATCACCAGTCCTCTTTGTGAAGAAGAAGGATGGTAGTTTGCGCATGTGTGTGGACTACCGACAGCTGAACAAGGTGACAGTGAAGAACAAGTATCCGCTTCCTAGAATTGATGATCTATTTGATCAATTACAGGGAGCTACTGTATTCTCTAAGATTGATCTTCGATCTGGTTACCATCAGGTCAAGATTGCAGAGAAGGACATACTGAAGACAGCCTTCCGCACTCGGTATGGTCACTTTGAGTTCACAGTGGTTCCTTTTGGCTTGACCAATGCACCTGCAGTTTTCATGTGCTTGATGCACTTGGTTCTGAACGAGTTCATGGATAAGTTTGTGGTAGTTTTCATCGATGACATCTTGATATACTCCAAGAATCGGGAAGAACATGAAGAGCACCTGAGGGTAGTGCTTCAGAGATTGCGAGAGAAGGAGTTGTATGCTAAGTTTAGCAAATGTGAGTTCTGGCTTGAAGAAGTTGCATTCCTTGGACATGTTGTATCCGGGGATAGGATTAAGGTTGATCCTGCTAAAGTAAGAGCCGTTCTGGAATGGGAGCCGCCCAAGACGGTACCAGAAGTCATGAGTTTTCTTGGCCTTGCAGGATATTACCGAAGATTCATCGAGGGTTTCTCTTTGATAGCTAGTCCCATGACCAAGCTGTTAAAGAAAGACCAAGCCTTTGTATGGAGTGATGCCTGCCAGAAGAGTTTTAATGAACTTAAGAAGAAGCTGACAACAGCACCAGTCTTGACAGTGCCTAAGCCAGGAGTGGAGTACGTGCTGTTCTGCGATGCTTCAGGTCTTGGTTTGGGAGCTGTTTTGATGCAAGAAGGCCGATTGATAGCCTATGCTTCGAGACAGTTGAGGCCACACAAGAAGAACTATCCGACACATGATTTGGAAATGGCCGCAGTGATCCTCACTTTGAAGATCTGGCGACCTTATCTGTTTGGAGAGAGATGCCGGATTTTCACAAATCACAAGAGTCTCAAGTACATCATGACTCAGAAAGAGCTTAACCTGCGACAAAGACGTTGGGTTGAGTTACTGAATGATTATAATTGTACCATTGAGTATCATCCTGGAAAAGCTAATGTTGTAGCAGATGCTTTGAGACGGAGACAACCAGAAGATGCTTCCACGACCTACTCGATGTCCTCACTCATCGAGTTAAGAAAGATGGGAGTTGATTTGTCAGTGGATGAGACAGGAGCTTTGTTGACACATATTGAAGTCAAGTCTAACCTGAGAGGCTGGATTGTGGAGTTACAAGATGGAGATCCCGACCTGATCAAGCTGAAGGAAGCAGTCCGTAGTGGAAAGGAAGATAAGTTCCACATAGCGGAGGATAGTGCATTGATGCTGGGAAAGCGCCTATGTGTACCCAGTGTTGGTGACCTGTGCAGTCAGATTCTAGAAGAAGGACATATGACGCCGTATGCTATGCACCCTAGAAGCACCAAGATGTATCAGGATTTGAGGAGTCATTTTTGGTGGCCACGTATGAAGAAGGATGTAGCCGAGTATGTGGCTAAGTGTATCACTTGCCAACAAGTGAAAGCTGAACATTAGGCTCCAGTAGGGAAGATGAGATCTTTGTCAGTGCCAGAATGGAAGTGGGAGATGATTACTATGGATTTTGTGGTTGGATTACCGTTGACCCGGAGACAGCATGATGCCATCTGGGTTATCGTTGATCGACTTACAAAATCAGCCCATTTTCTTCCCATTCGACAGACAGACACCTTGGATAAGTTGGCGAAGCAGTACGTTGCAGAGATTGTGAGACTACATGGGATTCCTAAGTCCATAGTCTCAGACAGAGACCCGAGATTCACATCACAGTTCTGGAAGAGTCTGCAAACAGCTTTGGGAACGAAGCTGAGTTTTAGTACTGCATTCCATCCTCAGACCGATGGACAGTCGGAGAGGACTATTCAGACACTAGAAGATATGCTAAGGGCTTGTGCTCTTAAATTCAGTGGAAGTTGGGATCAGTACCTACCTTTGGCGGAGTTTGCCTATAACAACAGTTATCATTCCAGTATTGGCATGCCTCCGTTTGAAGCTCTTTACGAAAGGAAGTGCCGAAGTCCAGTTTGCTGGGATGAGGAAGGTCTCCGTTTGATCGTTGGTCCAGATTTGGTTAAGCAGACTGTTGACAAGATTCAGACAGTTAAGCAGAGTATGAGGGCAGCACAGGACCGACAGAAGAGCTATGCCGATAAGCATCGTCGAGAGACCAAGTGGGAGAGCGAGTTTTTCTCCGAGTTGCACCGTGGAAAGGTGTAATCAGATTCGGGAAAAGAGGGAAGCTGAGTCCCAGGTACATTGGACCGTATGAGATTGTGGAAAGGATTGGACCCCTGGCGTACAGATTATCTTTGCCAGAGGAGTTGTCACGGATTCATGATGTATTCCATGTTTCCATGCTGAGGAGGTACAGATCAGATCCGAGCCATGTGGTTACTACAGTAGATGTTGAGGTCGCAGAGGATCTGACATATACAGAGATGCCGGAGCAGATCCTTGCCCGGGAAGTCAGACAATTGAGGAACAGAGTTATTCCGATGGTAAAGGTTAAGTGGAGCAAGCACTCTGCGAACGAGTCTACGTGGGAAGTTGAGGAGCATATGCATTCTCAGTATCCGCATTTGTTCACACCTTCGGAGTGAATTTCGGGGACGAAATTCTTTTAAGGTGGGTAGGCTGTAACAGCCCAGGTAAAAATTTTCTTTTTACCGGGACTGTTTAAGTTAATGTACAGTAATTTACCATTGACTTTTAATTTTGGGTAATTAAACTATGGTAAATTGAGTATTGGATTCCGAAACCGAGCCTTGTCCCATGTTCGGGATTTTTCTGCGGATTTTACGGACCAAAGTTGGATTTTTCCGGGTCCGGGAATCTTCAGAAAAAGCCGGGTTTAATCTCGAATTACCGGATCAGAAATAAGATAAGTGGGTATACCGGATATTTTCTGGTCCAGGTGGGCCACACTTCACATGCAGCATAGTAACTGCATAATTGAAGTTCAATTATTCAGCCGCCAATTCCTGTTAAGCCTGTGACTTATCAATAATTTTGCTGTCTATAAAATTATTTTTCTTCAGCTTCCCTGCACCACCATCTTCGCTACCTTCTGCCCTGCAAACTCATTTAACCTTCTCTTCCTCCTCTGCCAAAATCATTTCCTGCAAATCATTTGAAAAAAAATAATAATAATAATAAATAACAAAACACATTAAACACACCCACATACGCCACGTCATCACCATCTTCATCTCCTCCTTTCTTTTTCCGGCCAAACACAACCATACCCGAGCCACCCAACCTCTCCCTCTCACTCCACCACCCACGCCATCACGCTCCCCATGCCGTCGCCAACCTGACGCGACCCTCGCCGCCCGATTGTGCCTCCCGACGCGCCGCCAACGACGGAGAACCCGACGGCTACACCTCCTTCTACCGCCGTCGTCAGCTGCAGCAGGACGTGCCAACAGCCGCGCCTCCTCCTCGCTCCGGTCGCGCCGCGCTTGAGACGCCTTTGCCTTCGCCGACGCGTCTCCATCCCGTGCCGTCCGTCGCCGTACAGAGAGACCCGAGGTGAGCAGCCGTTATGGTGACGACCCGGATGGGTCATGATATGGGCGGGCTGACCCGTTTTCTTGCGGGTCCTGTGTGGTGTGGGCTTGCTGGGCGCGCGGGCCGACTGTGGCCTTGACTTGGGCTCGCGGTCCGGGCCTGCTGCGCCTGGTCAGCCTGTTGACCTGGGGTTGATCCGGTTATGGGCTGGGCTTGGGCACAACCTGGGTGTGGGCTGGAATAGTAATTCTTGGGCTGATCCAGAATTAAAAATTATAATCTGGAAAAAAAACTATAAATCAGAGAAATATTTTGGGTAAATAATTGCTAAGAGGGAAAATAATTTTGGGAAATATAATATGATTTTGGGGAATAACTTTATGGAGAAAAAATAATATTTGTAGGAAAAAAATATTTTAGAAAGTACATACTTAGGGAATAAATTTTGGAAAGGGTATTATCAAGGTAGTAAATACCGGAATAGTACCCGGGTATAGGAATAAGTATAGAAGGGTATTTTTGACACTTGAAATAAATGGTGAATGATGACGATAATGGAAGAATAATCCGGGAGAGTAACCGAGCCGAGTTTATATTTAATTTACGGTATACAGTATTAGCATGGCATTTGCATACCTTCTTATATGTGCATATTATTGATTGATATAGGAGTTGACAACGAGCAATTTGCTGAGGAACCGGACTTGGAACTTGCTGAGCAATTCCATAATTGATATCGGCTAAGGTGAGGATGGATAACCCTTGTTATGTTGCCTGTAATACTTTGTGTGCTTTGTTGTTCGATTGAACTGCTGAATTGCTGATTGTTGGTTGAGTATCTGTGGTGGATATTATTGTTGCTTTTGGACTGTGATATTGATTCTGTGGATAATATGCTGAGATTGATGTTGAACTATTGACTGTGGAAATTGAGGAAACAGAATTGGAATATGAAATTGGAATTGGAATTGATTTGAGATGTTGATATAATCGTCATGTGGAAGTAGTGGTACGACCCGATGGTTTGGAAAATTAATTCTGGGATGCTATGGTCGGTTTTTGGTTTGGTTGGCCCGTCATGCCTGTGGTTAGGGTATACCGAATACCCAGTGGCTCGGATATGCCGAATATCCGCGGTGGCTCGGATATGCCGAATATCCGCAGTGGCTCAGATATGCCGAATATCTGGTTGGCATGACGTCGCCTGAGGTTGGGGTATACCGAGTACCCAGTGGCTCGGATATGCCAAATATCCGC
>JAKUCV010001470.1:92529-105128 GCA_028386065.3 Turnera subulata | reverse complement strand
GATGCTATGGTCGGTTTTTGGTTTGGTTGGCCCGTCATGCCTGTGGTTAGGGTATACCGAATACCCAGTGGCTCGGATATGCCGAATATCCGCGGTGGCTCGGATATGCCGAATATCCGCAGTGGCTCAGATATGCCGAATATCTGGTTGGCATGACGTCGCCTGAGGTTGGGGTATACCGAGTACCCAGTGGCTCGGATATGCCAAATATCCGCAGTGGCTTGGATATGCCGAATATTCGGTTGATTTGATATGAGGATTGGTTTTGACCTAGCATCCAGAATTAATTGATTACCAGGTACGACCCTAGCTTGTCCAGTGATAGGGGCCCGGAAGATAAAATTAGTAATAATAATTAAGCATTCTTTTGGCCTTGGTTCAGTTGTTGGGATATGTTGTTGCTTGTCAGTGATTGCTTTTAAGTATTACGGTTGCTTGCATATCACTGTTTATCCTTGGTCGGTGAGCACTTCGGACTCACCCCTCGCCTGCGGGGTTTCATCCCGTAGGATAAGCTGTTTCCGTAGTTCAGGTACGACGTTCGATGGTTGCTGCTTTCTTCTCCACCTGACTCCGGATCCATACCACCGATGCATGTGCATAAGTCTTCCGCTGCTATTCTATTGCTTATATTGCTGTATTGCTGATTTCCTGTGATATGTATATTACTGATACTATCTGTTGCTGCTGAGAGCACTGTGTTGGTTGAATAATGGTCCCCGAGTGTGGGTGACAGCTGTATTGATAGTTGCTATTGTATAATATTTGCACGTTGTACTGTCTGTTCTATCATAATGAATAGTTTCGGCACGTGTTTACTGTGTTACGGTAAATACGGGTCGGGGCGCTTCAATTTCATTGTCCGCCGATGTAATCGGGTTGACAGATCACCGCGTTTCCAACGTGCGCTCATACCTTTCTCCTTTACTTTATGAATAATTCCCTTTCTTCGTTGCATGTTCTGTCCTTACATATTTACTGTATATGGATATTGCTCATGGGAGAGAGGCCAGTTCTGTGAAAGTCTTACGTTGTTTCTGGTCACCATTCTTCTTCTTTTTTTATTTTCTTAATTTATTCAAGTAGCATTGCGTGTAATTGTTTCTTCTGTTTTTGTTTCCTCATTGTTGTTTCCTCTGTTTTTTTGGTTTACTGATTGCAGCTCCACCAACCCTCTCCTGCAGCGATTGTGCTCGATATGGTGATAATACCCTTCCAATTTTACACTGATGTTGGTCAACCAAACACTGTTGGCATCCCTTATACTATGACAAGAAGTAAGAACATAAGCAGCTCATCATGTGTGCCCGCCGCCTATAGATTATCTTGCTATCTAAATCCGTGTATTTTGTTCTCTTCACCCATAACACTATATATGTTTTGTAAAAGATTGATGTTCTGCATCTCACAGGACACACAGCAAGCTACATTCTCTACCTGTAGATTTGCTTCAAACTTTTCTACTCTATGTATGCTTCTTTTACTGTTTCTCCTTCCATATGTGGCTCTCTCCTTTCCCAATTTTTGTGTATGCTGCTACTGGTTGCCTTGCAAAGCTGCAAGCGCACAGTTCATAGGACCGGGCTTCCATATCATGATCCTAACAACTTTTGTAGGAAGAATTAATAAAATGGGAAAATTCATCTGAGAAGGACGCTTCTGAGGGGGGAAGCATATGGTGGGAGGGAAGGGCACGTGTTCCCCTTCCCACGACATGCAATTGGGTGGCTGCGCCGAATTGGCATATTAGGGAGCTTCATATCGATCCTAAAAGTCTAAAACTATTGGGTCTAGCTAGTGCAAGTAATCTAGACAGTGCATTAGCAGGGAATTGTTGTGTGTGCCCATGGAGTTTGATTAATAATATCAAAGTTACACCATAGAATCCATGCTAAAAGGATTGTGCTTTCCATATTGCAAGAGTTTTTTTTTTTTAGAATTAAATCAAGCTTTCATTAATAACCAGAATAGGGAGATCCCTAACAACTTAGGGCAGCAAATGTACTGATACAGGGAATGGAAAAAGAAACTCACAAGACGAGTAAAGGGAATCTGCGAGTGTACAAAGAAAGCTAAACAGTAAAGTTTATGCCCTAATAGTGACAAAGTGTTTGGACTTCAAATGGTAGAGGCCGGGGCGTCAAACTTGTGAGACCTGCAAAACGCAGTTTAATATCTGCACATACATCAGCAATTATTCCAGACGAAGTACGGCGACAGTTAGTGAAGATTCTCCGATTGCGCTCCCTCCAAATGTGGTATATACAAGCATTCCAAGCCACCCTCAAGATCATAGGATAGATACCTTTTTTTTTTGAGGTTTCTTTTTGCCCATTGGAACTCAACTAACCAAGTCTCAGCAGCCCTAGAAATGGAACAATGAGCTAAAATGCCACGCCAAACCTCTGCAGAAAAAGAACAGGAGAAAAAAAGATGGTCTCTACTCTTTATTCCATGAGAACAAAAGGAACAAGAGGTGTCACTAATAACACCCCATCTACTCAACCTCGATTTAGTGGCTAAACGACCAAGGATAGCCAGCCATGTGATAAAACTGTGGCATGGAATGCATCCAAAAGACCATAATAACTTGTACCAGTCAACATGACCTTTCTTCATTCGTATTGAATCCCATGCACTATGCACAGAGAAGGTACCCGAAGGAGTCAATGTCCATTGTATCTCATCTGGGCGTGCGGATGGTGCAATTGAAGCAGCCTCAGCTTGAAATTGTAAAATCAAAGGAATGCGTGTTGTAGGCCATGACCAGTTTGAATTTGAGATTAACATATTGACAGTTGCATGTAGAGGAATTTTTGAACCAGAAATTAACCTTGCAGTAATCAAGGAATTGAGGGGGCCGCGTGGATGCCAGTGATCCCACCAAATAAAGGTATTGTGACCAGAGCCAATATTGTGAAAAATAGTCGAGGAAAATAGACTTCTAAGCTTCAGTACTTTACGCAAACTCCAGGAACAGTCAGGGGGTACTGAAATACTCCATAAGCTTCTCCGCTTTAGTATGTAAGAATGAACCCAAGCTACCCAAAGAGATCCAGACCGCAATAGGAGACACCACAGGTTCCTGGCTACACAAGTAAAATTCCATTCCTTCAGTTTTTTTATCCTTAGCCCACCTTCTTGTTTAGGCAAAGTAAGGTCCTTCCAAGCAACCTTAGCTTTCCGTGTAGGGGAGGAAGAACTGGAACAAAGAAAAGCAGAGCAGTGCTTTTCTATGGTAGAAAGAACCTTAGAAGGTAAAACAAAGATATTGGTCCAATAGTTCTGGACACTGAACAACACAGAAAGTACTAGCTGAAGCCTACCAGCAAATGACAAAAATTTAGCATTTCAAGAATTAATTCGGGCCAGAATCTTTTCAATAAGCGGATGACAGTGAGAGTAAGCAAGCTTTCCTGAAATTAATGGCACACCCAAATATTGAACAGGGAGAGTACCCTCCTTGAATCCACAAATGTGAAGGAACTGATGTTGATGTTCCTCTAAAACTGCCGCCAGAAAAACTTCACTCTTAGTTGGATTAAACTTTAGGCCAGAGAGAGAATAAAACTCCTACAAGATACTTGTAACTACTGCAGTAGATTCAAGACTGCCAATAGTGAAAATCATCAAATCATCTGCGAAACATAAGTCGAAAGTTGAACCTTAGAGCACTTGGGATGATAGGGGAGGCGCCCTTCCGTTGTTGCTTTGTTAAGCAAACAAGACAATACTTCCATCGATAAAACAAAGAGATATGGGGATAGAGGGTCCCCTTGCCGTATACCTTTACCACCCTTGAAATAGCCACACAAAGAACCATTGATAGCAATAGAAAACATAGGCGTGGTAAAATAGATCTTAAGCCATTGAATAAACCGAATAGGAAAGTCCATAGCAGCTAATATATTGAGAAGAAAGCCCCAATCAACAGAATCAAAAGTTTTCATAAGATCTATCTTCAATGTACATCTAGGTGAGATACCCCTACGATGGTAACTATGCACAATTTCATGTGCTAAAAGGACATTGTCGACTATTCTCCGGCCAGGAATAAATGCAGTCTGATTGCTACTAATAAGTGTAGGGAGACACTGTTGTAGTCTATTAGCTAAGATTTTAGAGATACACTTATAAAGAGTGGAGAAACAAGCAATTGGTCTATAGTCAGTTATCTTCAGCGCATTTGGGATTTTAGGAATAAGACTAACAATAGTAGAACTAACCCCTTTAAGAAGCTGGCCAGATGTAAAAAATTCTTGGATAGCCTTAACTACATCAGCACCTATAACAGGCCACGCTGATTTAAAGAACTCCACTGTGTAACCATCAGGCCCAGGGGCCTTATTTAAGCCTAGGGAAAACATAGCATTTTTTATTTCAGTGTCAGTAACATCAGCTATTAGCATTGCACTCTGAGAAGATGTAATAGTACGCTGCAGTAGGGCCTGAAATCCAGAGACAGTTCCAGCAGTAACCTCTGGATTTGCCTGCCCTAAAAAATTTGTGTAAAACTGAACTGCAAAGTCAGCAACTTGTTGAGAATTCGTAAGCAATAATGCAATTTTCGCGAAATTGGTACCCTTAACGATGTCAAAAATTAAACCGGGGGTGACACGTAAAATCAGAATCGTCCAGAAAAAATAAAGTTACAATAATGCAAATATATAACATTTTAGGAGCAGCAAGCAGAACAAAACATCACCTTGAAAAATTTTAGGACCAGTATCGCTCACAGCAAACGCTGGCGGCATGCTTAATACATGGGAGATGGACGGGAAGTGGTGTTTCTAGTGGCAGACAGGTGAGTTGTAAGAACTTGATCTCCGGACACTGAAGAAGGCACCATGTGTTCGAATAGCTAAAAGCTTCCAAAGAAATGCATAACCAAGTTGTCCCATCATAGTCATTAACATTCAGTTACCAAAGGTTAAGGGAAAAAGACAAAAACCTAAGACCCGGCTAGAAGGGCTTGCAAAAGTGTTAATAATGGCCAGACGATAGCACATCAGTCCATATTGACCTCCGCAGACCTGCACACCGCTGGCAAATCGATCTCCAGCCAATTAAAAGAAAAACAGACTACAGAAATTTCTTGTGAGAAATCACAAATTTAAAGACAATATAACCAGCCAGATTTTACAAGGATCATTTAAAAAGTTAAGCATAGAAGCTGCATAGGCTTCTCCTCAACTCCAAATAACAAATAAGCCTGAAAAAATTACTAGTAATATTTTTTTTACCTTCCCTTTTCATCGTTGTTCTTCTCCTTCTTCGTGTTGTTCGGGATTGATAGATTTTGGTTTCGCCTCTCCTAGCTGGATATCTTTTGATGAAAATAACACTCGCACACACTTGTATTTTTCTTGGTTGTTCAATTTATAGATCGGGGATCCATAACTATTAGGGAGCCCGTGAAGTGAAATGAAATTTATGAACGAGAGGACAAAAAGCCCACACCGGAAAGCCCAAGCCCAACTGTTATGAAAGGCAGCAGCTTATATTCTCGAAACACGGATGATACGTGCGAATGGGCAAGTATATAAGCCCCTAATCCCTTTTTTTTTATTTGTCGAAACATAGCAGTATTCATATTAATGTAAAACCAGTACCAAAACATCCAGAAGTTTGTGACCAGAGGACATAAAGCAATATTACAGACAATCAGGTACCGAAAGTTTGAAGATGAAATGGAATTATAATAAACGAGAGACATTGAGGAAGAATACCAATTATCTCTCCAACCTCATTTTCTTCATCTCTCATTATCAAATATTACATATATATTCATAAGGAAAACACAGAATAGATGGAGCAGATTTGAAGTGAGTAAACTCTATCCAGCAATCCTGTTCCTGCACAACAAAAAGACACAATACTACACATAGACGTTTCAAAAAGCATTCCAAAGTAAGCAGCAATAAGACTTGTTCCTGAGTCATGGAATCTAGATACGATTGGGCACCCAGAACATCCAGTAGAAACAACATCCAACAAATCCTGAGCACAGGATTGTAACGAGAGGTGGAACATCTACCAAGTAGAATTACCGCTCAAGTACCAAGCACTTTGATTTCTCACCAGAGAATGTGGACAAATTAGATGCTCCGAACTACGTTCTAGACGAGACCATACAGAGAACATGAGGCTGCAATATGGAGACAATATCATTATCCCTGCGTGATCACCAGAGACCATAGATCAAAAGCAAACCAGAAACAAAGTCTGCTAACACTGGCAGAGACATTATGTCCAAAAGGTTCGAAACAATAATGTGCAAAAAGCACATTGAGGCTCATTGTTTCTCGCTTTAATGGCGACAAAAAAGTTATAAGCCCTAATCCCTAATCACTTCATATTTTCTACTTCGAATGTCAACGAAGAAAATTAATGTTGAGACTTGAGAGGGCATAACTCTTAATAGACGACCGGCTTGAACTGGACTTTGACTAAACTAATAGGTTGGACACTGCTTTTGCTTTAATTAATCAAATTGTGCTGCCGAGTGTATTAAGAATTTAGAACAAATTCCAATCATTTCATGAATTTCAAACACTTTTAAATTTGACGAGTTGTCGAAATTGATGGTGCCTAAATGTGATATGTAAAGTTGTGTCTAAGCGAGATTCGTGTACGCAGAAAACTTCATTTGAGAGATTCACCCACCATTACCTAGGTGCGCCACCCGAGTCGAGCTGGATTTAGTCTGGTGCCTTTGATGTCCTTAAAGGTGGACTAGCCCGGAATACCAATGAGAAACAAAACAAAATGAAATAGCCAACAACTCATAAAGCAGTACTTAAAAAATGAATTATATATCGACCCAGTATTATAGAGACTGAAAAGGAGTATAACTTAAGATTAACTTATTTTACAAGACTGAAAAGGAGTATCAAAAGCATTCTAGTTTTTTTTTTTGACAAATGTGAAATCACATGCCTTTACCAACCATAATGATTTTTTATAGAGAACATAACATAACATTCATGCTCCAATATTGTGAATGTAGAAGAAAATGAATACTGAGACAACTTTACCCTTAATACACCCACCCAGCTTGAATTGGCCTAATCTAAACTAATAGTTGGACGTTGCTTTTGCTTTTATTAATCGAAATGTGCTGGGTGCTTTAAGAAGTTACAAAAATCTCCTATATCGTTTTCAAAAATATCGAATACATTTTAATTTGACGAGATGTCGAAATTGATCGTGGTTAGGCTCGTACTCAAGGCTATAAAAATGCATTTTGACTCTTACGCTTCTACGACTTTACGATTTTGTGCATGAAAAAGGTGTCGGAACGTGATAGGATCAAAATTTAAGTAAACTCGGGTAAACTCACGAGTTGAAATGGTACAATCTTTAAATAATTTACAGGTCAATTCGAATCTGACACAATTATTAAATGGATTAAGTTGAATTGAAGAATCGGAATTCCTTTACCTAAACGACAACACAAATTGACAGTAGTCACAAGGTTCAACTCATTCACCATCAAAGGTTTCTTTGACTTTTAAGTCACACCAAATTTTGTGGAGTAGTACATTACATGATCGAACTAATTGTTTGTTTCTCGTCAGCTTCTAGTCAAATACTCTTAGCAGAAATTTGACACGTAGGGGTAAAAAAGTGGGACTCTGTAAAAAAACATAGAATTTGACCACGGCACCATAATTTGTATATTAACTAAAGTACATTTCTTCTAAAATTCCATTTATGTCTGTGATTATGAAAGAATAAAAGTCTGATTCTATAGTAAATTTTTTTATTAATATAAAATTTTATTTATTCTATTTTATTATGATGAGAATTTATGTAATTATCAGATATTCCAAATTGGTATTTAAGAGTAATTAGTACGTACGAAAAAACAATTAATTGTTGCATTCAAACGCCGACTACAAATACATGCCATCTTTTCCTTATACCTACCCCAGAAAATTGGCACGTATTTATTTGTTTCACAATGCAATGTGTGCTTTTTCTACGCAATGCAATATTTGTTGACTGATGAGAAAATATAGAAAAAATAATCAAGAAAAAAAATATTGCTAGGTTAAATCTTTCTATATATATACATAAAATTATTTACAATTGGAATTGCTTGCAATTGTTCAAAGAGAATAAGCCAATTGCTTAACAGTACGATGTATAATGTTCCCAATGTTCATCCACATCCATTTGAAATCCCTTCCTACTTAGACACTGCAGATGTTGCTATTGCTCACTATAATCGAACTAATGTTTGTGAAAGTTTATTTTGTTTGTTTGTTTAATTGTTTAAATATTATGTCACAATTATAATTATATCATTGCTAATAACAACAATTTTTTTAAAATTTAGGGAACTAATTACGTAGTCAGGGAGGATGTGGAGGAGGTAATAGGCAACCCCTTTCCGAAAAAACTTCGTGATCCGACAATTGCAAGAGATAAGTGGCATCATATCAATTTCTTTGCTTCCCGAAAAGGTAATAGTGTTCCCAAGCTTTTTTTTGGAGGTGTGAAGTACTTTGGAACCAAGTTTGAGTCTCATGATCCCAACAAAGTGGAGTGCTATTTGTTGGAAGATGTGCAAACTGGTAGGTTGTTTGTTTCTCCTATCTTAATTTTAAAAAATCTTAATAATAATTTTTCTAAATATAGTAGATACAAAATCTGAATAGTTTTTAGGAATGTACTAATTTTATTTTTCTTTTTTTATTAAAATTTATACTAAATTATTTGGAAGGAAAAACGATAAATTGGAACTTATAATTAATATCTTAAAGTTATCTGAAAAAGTATGTTTTTTTTATGAATGAAAAAGTATGTTTTTAGTAGGAGCTAATTTTCAACAAAACAAAATAAAGTTTTGTAGAGCTTGTTTTGTCCATTTGTTTAAAAGTCAGGTTTGTTAATTAATAAGTTAATATTATGGATTATTTGACACTCAAACGGCTTGGCACAATATATAACTAATGATGACAAGTGGATTAAAAAAATAATGTATGCCTTTCATTATCTTAAAGTGACAATTAGGAACATCTCACTTCATATTGTATAATTAATAATTCTTTGGTTTCTTGCAGGCCCCAATGACATATGCAAGTTGTGTCGCCCAACAACTATGGATGATGGTACTGTCGTGCAGCCCCAACATGCTCTTGTGCATCCTAAAATTGGTATGAAGGCTATATGAGGAGGATAGGTTATGTTAGGGAATGAAACATTGGGTGGTATGTAATAAATAAAAGTTCTCCCAGCGACACTTGATCGTTTCGGGGTTCTTTGTCTAGATAACTATTACCCAGCAATACCTTTATTCACTATTTCTATCATTTCCATAAAATTAATACTGTTGAATTGAATAAATTAAACATTACGATGACTTTTATGTATTAATTAATGGGTCAATTATATTTTTGATCCTTGTGTTTATTCATTTGAATATTTTTCATCTCCGTGTTACAAAATGGACATTTTTCATCCTTGTGTTGATTTTCTGGGACATTTTTTATTTTTTCTCGATTTTCCAAAAAAAATGCTGACATGTCAATTAAAAAACTGACATGTCAGCTATCTGAGCCCACATTAAACTAAAAATACGCAACTCAAATCACACCATCCAACCCGTTTTTGCCTGTGGGTTTTGGGCTGGGTGTTTTCAAGTTAAATTTGGGCCCACATAGCTAATGTGTTAGTTTTTTAATTAACACGTAAGCATTTTCTTTTTGGAAAATCGGGAAAAAATAGAAAATGTCCCGAAAAATCAACACGTGGATGAAAAATGTCTATTTTGTAACATAAGGATGAAAAATGCCCAAAGGGATAAACACAAGGATCAAAAATATGATTGAATTAATTAATCGTATTTCTAGCTTGCTATTCATGTAATCTCTTCCATTTCATATCAACCCCTTATAAATAATTGATCACATCCTAGATAGATTTGAGCATCATGAAAATTTTAATTTTTGGGCTGCACCTTCATCTAATTCATCCCCTGATGATCATGGTGGTGACAAGTTCGACGCTACCCAAATCTCCATTGATGATCCCCGTGTGGTCAACGTTTTCATGGAAGTATCAGCCGCAGTTGATGAGTTTATTGTCCGCCAATGTAACATAGCGGGTTTGTGCGCCATGTTACAAATATATATCCTGATCCATCACACCGGGGGTGGTGGCCCAGTGGCAAGGCCTTCAACCCGCCATCTCTAAGACTCGGGTTCGAAATCCCGGCGCTTCCAGTCAGCCCGTTAGTGTGATGCGGCCGAATATGGCCTTCCACACGGTGGGGTGCTGGCCGTTGAGCCCGGTGATTCCCCGATATTATGACGCGTAGTAGGTGAGGGTGTCCGCTGGTGCCCCGGTTGGGCAGTCTCTCCTATGAGGAGGGTCTAATGCCAGGATGTAACCGGTATTGACCGGGGCGTGGACCAACGGGGCGATGATGACACCACTGATGTCTTTTTTTTCGACAAAAAAAAAATATATATATATCCTCCTTAGTTTTCCAAATCTACTGTACTGTTGTCCTCTCTCTCTCGATATATACTTATTAGAATAAGATTTAGTCCCCTCTAATTAATTCTAATATGCTTGAGATTCTCTACTTCTTTTCTCACCCTTCGTTTTCTTTTCTTTTCAATGTCGCTGTTAGCTGCCATCTTTACTTAGTAGTCAATTCTTCCTTCCAGTCATCATTTGTTGCTTGCCTTTTTCCTTACCAACAGCACTTATGTATCCGCGTTTTGTGAACAGTTTTTGGATAGTTGGGACTTGTTATATATGCAAATTTGTCTCGCTAGCCTCGCAGAGGCATTAATCTTTTCTTGTATTCTGTTTAAAAATGTCTTCATGCATGGGATCTTGGTGATTGCTTGTACAAAATTTTGGTTTCAATATCTTCTTATTGGCTAATGATCATTGATTCATTTTCTTTTAAAAAGTCACTATTCTGTATTCTACTTTATTTTCCCCGCAAATCCTCATCCTCCTTTCTTGAAGGATCTGTGCCTTCCCTCCTTTGTACAATTGTTGTTTTAATTCTGCCTATAATTAATGAATGCTTGGTTATCTTAGGCAAGGGAGCTGGCCTGTGTAAATCATTTCTTTCCCTCTAGTTAATTTTTGTTTACTCATCATTACAAGTTCGAAAGAGCGCCCCTGCAGAGTTTGTCTTCGAAATGTTATAATCCTCCAATTTTACACTGAGGTTGCTCGCACAAAAATTATTGGCAAAACTAAGCAGCAACAGCTTATCCATGTCAATATTCTCTCGCTACCACCTATGTAATTCAATTTGCCTTCTTTTTCCATATGACTTTTTGTTTTTTTTTTTTCATGGGCTTGTAACTCTGTATTGACTGCTTTTTATTTAATCATGATCAGCTATTTTTTACTTGGCAAAAAATTAATCATGATCAACTATGTTTTACCCGGCAAAAAAAAAACTTCACACGATGAGTGTCCTAATACTGTTTTTTGATTGGACAGACAAACACTATATGCCCAATTTGTAAAGGAAAAAAAAAGCAAGATGACAATTAATTCAAGTAAACAACTAATTGCAAAATGATTAAGAAATTTTAAAAACCTCCTAGCTCCGAGACGTGAGGCTCTAGAAGTATAGAATTTCCTTCAAACAGATTATGAGTCCGACAAAAATAGGTAGTATCATCTTGTTCAACCTGACACTGTACCTCCTTGCTGTAACGCTTTAAAGATATTAGCACTTATAAATTATATAAAAATTGTCAAAGTATGACTGATTAACTAAAAAGCATCAGTTAATTATCTAACACGGAATAAAATTCTTCTTCAAACTAGGTGGGTATCCTTTTGCTTTTCTTTTTCGCTCTTATCTTTATTATTTTGTTGCACATTGAATTAGGTGATAATTGGGAGGCTTTTTATGAGCTTACAAACATGTTATTTGGAAACAAGGTAGAAAATATCGTGGAGTATTGGACGACAGAAATGGTGTGCAAGAAGATCCATGACGATGGGCGAATAATCGGTGTTTTTCCTGTATGAGATGATTTCTTTCAATCAGAAGAGGATGGTTTATATGGCCAAAGGGCGTTTGCTAAGGGCTACACGTCGGGTGCTTTTAAATTCCATGTTATTCTTATCGTGGGTTGGGATCGGAGAAGAGGATCGATTATTTCAAGTACTTAAGTACTTAAAAAGCAGGGGAAGTGAGTTTGGCCATCATGATTACTTGTAACAGCCTTTACCGGGACTGTAAAAGTCTTTTTACAGTGATTTACCGAAAGAATTAATCTTGGGTGATTAATTCAAGGTAAATCAGGCGTCGTTTTTCGTAACCGAGGCTTTTCCCGCGCTCGAGATTTTTCCGTGGATTTTTCGGGCCTAAGTTGGTATTTTTCGGGTCCGGACGGTACACGGTTTATCTGCACAGACGATGACGCAGCTGCCTTTCCTGTTGAGCTTGTGAACCATCTCCTGTTTGCTCGTGAAGGCTTGTCTCTTCCTGTTGCACCACGTTAAAACACCTTACCTGCTCTCTTCAGTCTTCACCATCCTTGCCCAGTTTCCTGCCTTCATGCGTTTTCTTCCTCAAACCAGTTTAGAAAAAAAAAAAAAAAAAA
>JAKUCV010001470.1:0-90303 GCA_028386065.3 Turnera subulata | reverse complement strand
TTCCAATTTCCAATTTCCATTTCTCAATTATCCACAGTCAATAGTTTATTCCAATAATCCAATCACAACACTATCTACCGACAACAATCACAATATCCATAACAGTCAAGCAATTTTCCAACTTCCTATTAGCACAAGTTATACAGCAGACCATTCCATCAACAGTTTCATAACATCAATTACTCACAGTCCAACATCAATCACAACACGGTATCCAATAAACCAATAACAGTCATACAGCGGTTCAATCAAGCAAATCAACATCATAACAACAACAACAACAATAACCGTAGCAGCCAAGTAACCAACACAATTCCATATTACCAAATATCCATCAACAATACATGTAACACCAATTATTCACTATTAACAGTTCATCACAAAATCCATACGACCAATAGCACAATCCAACAACAGCAACAACAATAACCATAACAGTCAAATATCCAACAATAACCCTCTCAGTAGTTCATTCAAACAACAAAACACACAACTATCCACATTGACCAGTTCATCAATATTCTCAACACATATCACAAATCCGATATCACAGTCTAACATCAACAACAACGACAACATCATAGCAGTCAATTAACCAACAGTAATCATCTCAGCAGTTCCATCAAGCAACAAAACAAACACAGTATTACGGGCACATATCAAGGGTTATCCATCCTCACCTTGGCCGATTACTCAACTCCGGAAATAATGACCGGTCCGACGCCGGCTCCTCGGGAAACTGCCCGATATCCGAACCTATACCACAAGACGATATATACACATAAATGCACATAATCGGTATGCTGTGATGCCAAAATGCGAAATACCCCATCCCGGTTCCTATCCGTTATTATTAACTTTTACCGAAAATATTTAACCATACGTATATCCGAATATAATTTCGGTAACATACTTTAGTTAAGACTCTTTTTCAAAATATATTTTCATAAAATAATTATAATTTCCCAAAATAATAATCATTATAATTTTTCCATAAAAAATAATAACCTATTTATAATTTTCAGAAAATATTTACATAGTATTTATCTTTTTCTAAATATGTAATAATAATATTTTCCAACACAAAATATAATTAACTTTAATTTACAAAGTACATATATATATATATATAATTTCCACATCCATAATTTCCAGACGAAAATAATATACGTATCAATTTTCCAGAAATTATTTTCAAGGTATATATTTTTTTTCCAATTTAATAATATTTTCTAAAACAAAACTTAATTATTTATCAAAGTAAATATATCTATATTTTAATAAAAATTTCAAAATCAAATCGTCCATATTTTTCTCAAAATAACTATATAATTTTTTTCAAAATTAAATATCAGATTATGTATAAATAGATATATATATATATATATATATATAATTTGTTTTTTCAATTAAACGGACTGGGCCATGAATAGTGTCGGCCCAGACCAAGGCAGCAGGCCCGAAGCACAGGCCCACGCCCTGACCCGGCCCAACACCACACAGCCAGCCCAACCATCAACCCACTAAATACCCAAGCCCAAAATGCCAAAGCCCAACCAACCAAACCAAAGCCCACAAGCCCGCGACCCGGATGAGGCGTCGGGTCAACCCGACCCACGGCCACGACCCGACGGGTCATCTTCTTCCTCACCTAGACTTGCAGCGGCGGCGCGACGTGGGAGGGAGGCGACGGCTGCAGCGTTGCTCGCGGAAGACCGGCAGGGCAGTACCAACGGCGCAAGGTGAGATCTGCTGCAACTTCGTCCGGCGGCGTCAACTCGAGGAAGGCGGTGGTGACGAGCGGCGTGGGGAGGAGATGGCGGCGTGCGAGCATCATGTAGCGAGGCGGCGAGGAAGGGAGGCCTCTGGCAGCGACGGCGTTCAACCTCCAGGTGACGGCGGCTCGGCGTCGCGTCGACAGTGACGGAAGGAGAAGGTGGACGGCGCGGGTGCGTGCTGCGGCGGTGGTGGCGGCTCCTGCCCCTCTCCTTCTTTTCTTTCTCTTTTTCTTTTTTTTTTCCTTTTTTTTTCCTTCCTTTCCCGGTTTCTCTTTTTTTTCCCTTCCAGTTTCAATCTTTTTTTCTTTCTTCTTCTTTCTTTTCTTTCCTCTCTTTTTTTGTCTCTTCTTTCTTTTTCCTCTCCTTTTCTCTCTTTCTTTTCTTTCTTTCTTCTTCTTCTTCTTCTTCTTCTTTTTTTTCCTTCTCTTCCTCTCCTGGTTCCTCACCGGCTTTAAACTGTTTTTGTTTTTTGTTTTTTTTTTTCTTTTTTTACTATTAGTCTTGTGAATATAATAATACAATTTCGTCCGTATTACGGGCGAGTCCGATCCGGACCAGAAAATTGCCGATACCTCCTTAGTTATTTTCCGGTGTGATTTTCCGAGAAATTCCGAAACCCAAAAAATACCAACTTAGTTCCGAAAAATCCACGGGAAAATCACGAGCGCGGGAAAAGTCTCGGTTTCGAAAAATGACTCCCGATTTACCTTGAATTAATTACCCAAGATTAATTCAACAATAAATCATAGTAAATAGACTTTTACAGTCCCGATAAAAATCCAAAATTTTACCCGGGCTGTTACATCGACATCCCTAACCAAAATACCGGGATAGACATCCCTACCCAAAATCAAGGATTGACATCCTGATCACAATTTATTATTAATCCATTTTATACTTTGAACCAAAAGACACAGAAAATCAACACGGGGATAAACATCCAAAAAATACCAAATCAAAGTACTAGGATAAACATCCCGACAACAATCATAACAAATGCCACACCAACAGAGCAATAATCATCAAACACAAATAACCGAGTAATACAGGCACATATTGAAGGAAATCCATCCTCACCTTGGCCGATTACTCATCTCCGGAAACAATGACCGGTCCGACGGCGGCTCCTCGGGAAACTGCCCGATATCCAAACCTATACAACAAAACCATATATACACATAAATGCACATAATCGGTATACTATGATGCCAATACTGCAAAATAATCCCATCCCGGTTCATATCCGTTTTTATCGTCTTTCACCGAAAATATATCGTATGCATATAAGGTTACAAAAATATATTTCCAAAACTATTAAATCAAAACATTTTCATAAAATAATATACTTTTTCCCAAATAATAATTACCATAATTTTCTGAAAAAGATAACATATTTATAATTTCCAAAAAATATACATAATATTTATATTTTTCTAAATATATAATAATATTTCCAACACAAAATATAATTACCTTTAATCTTCAAAGTACATATATATATATATATATATATATTCCTCAACCATAATTTTCCAGAGAAAATAATACATATATTAAATTTCCAGAAATTATTTTCATGGTACATATACATTTTTTCTAATTAATAATAGTTTTCCAGAACAAAGCTTAATTATTTATCAAAGTATATATATTTATATTTTTCTCAAAATACCAGAATTAAATTGACCATAATTTTCTCAAAGTAAATATATAATTTTTTCCGAGATTATATACCAGATTAATAAATAAATACATATATATATATATATTATTTCTTCTTTTAACTGGATTGGGCCATGAACAGTAAGCACATGCCCAGCCCAGAATCCAAGCCCAAGGACAGGCCCAGGCGCCAGGCCTAGGCAGACTAGCAGCAGGCCCGCGTGAGCAGGCCCGCGCGCCCAGCAGCCTAGACCATAGCCAACCCAGTCCCATGCCCACGAAAAAAAACGGATCAGACCAACCTAAACGGGTCGAACGCGGGTCTCACCTCGGGTTGCGGCGGCGCGACGGCAACGACGGGCGCAGGAGAGGACGCGAGCTCAACCACGACGTCGAGGCGGCACGAGCGGCGTGTTGGCGGCGGAAAACCAGCGCTGCATCGCCGGCAGGAAGCGGAAGACGCCGAGGAGCTGGATCCGTCGGGTCTAGTCTCCCTGGCGGCGAGTCTCGCAGCGGGGACGGGAGGAGGCGACGGCGTCGAGGTCGCGTTGGCCCGGCGACCCTGACGGCGGTGGTGGTGCAGCGAGAGGCGGCGCAGAACTCCACTCGGTGAACAGTGGCAGAGGCTCCGGGGTGACTACTGTTCACCGTATCATTTTTTTTTCTTCCTTTTTCTGTATTTTCTTTTTTTCTATTTTCTTTTCTTTTCTTTTCTTTTTCTCTCATTTTCTTTTCTTTTTTCTATTTTCTGATTGGTTCCCCTTTTTTTTCCCTTCCTCTTCTTTTTTTTTCTCTGATTTTTCTTCTTTTTTTCTTTTTCTTCTTTTTTTTTCTTCTCTCTTTTTCTTTTTCCTTTCCTCTCTTCTTTTTTTTCTTTTCTCTCTTTTTTTCTCTTCTCTTCTTCCCCCTTCTTCCGCCTGATTCCTGCTTTTAAACTGTTTTTTTTTTTACTATACAACATGTGAACCGTCAATAATGCAATTGTCTGGAGCGAGTCCGGTCCGGACCAGAAAATAATCGATACCCCCTTAGTTATTTTCCGGTGTGATTTTTCCGAAAATCCCAGGACCCGAAAAATACCAACTTAGACCCGAAAAATCCACGGAAAAATAACGAGCCTGGGAAAACTCTCGGTTTCGAAAAACGACTCCCGATTTACCTTGAATTAATTACCCAAGATTAATTCAACAGTAAATCACGGTAAAAAGACTTTTACAGTCCCGGTAAAAATAAAAAATTTTACCCGGGCTGTTACAGTCTACCCACCTTAAAAAGAATTTCGTCCTCAAAATTCCGTCTTATCCGTCAGTCCTACCACGATAAGCTTCTGGCACACTCTGCCAGGTGTCCAAACTCAACCCGAGATATCGCTTATACCCTTAAGCGACATCTCGTCCTCTATAAGAACCAAACCTCATGACTGGCAAGCTCACACAGTCATGAACTCTCCACTGAGATCAAGAACTACCTCAGACTCCGAGAACAACAGCTACATCGGTGACACTGCCTTCCCGACAAGCTTCGATGAAGAACCTCCCAAGAAACGGTTCAAGACCAACATCATCGGCCTGAAGGAACACATGGTGGTCTCCAGCAGACGGCGTAAGAAGCGTGCTGGCAAAGGAGCTGAGGATCGGAAGGGGAAGGCGATAGCTGAGAGCAGCACTCCGCAGCAGACGCTGACGCAGCTGAACGTCTCACTGAAGAAGAACAGCTCGGCGGTGTTGCAGATCGAACTGGCGTGGGCGGAGCTCTTCCCTCACATGAAAATCGTCCAAAAACTTGTAAAAGACTTAGAGAAGCATGTAACTCAATAGAGTACTTCTTCTCCGTTGTAAAACCTTATGAATAAGTAAAATAAATTTTCTTTTTAAATCAAAGTTCTTATATTACCAAGTCTTATGTTAACCAGAAAAATAAAACATCTCAAGGCAAAACAAAAATCAATAATAAGAATATAAAATCAAATATAAATAAATTAAAAATTAAATCTCGTTTAACAAAACCATAATATAAAGAAGTTAAAACATAATACGTTTTCATGATCGGCGCTCGTATCGGACGTAAACATCCTCGAACCCAAGAAACGTGACACGTACAGCTAACGATGACGTCGGCTCCCACGTGAAAAAGATACCCGTTAACTCGGAAGGCGATGATCACGAGCACGTCCTGTGTCCCTCGAAAGAAACGTACCCACTTGTTCACAGTTCCGCATGAGCCAAAAACGTCTGTCAGGTCTCGTATCCCTCCACGATGTCCGAACAGATGTAAGCTTGTCATACATGCACTCTACTCGAGGTGTGGTCCCATCAGTCTAGCCTCAACGGTCACGGATGCATGTGATAAAAGATGCAGGAAAATATAGAAAAACCATGAAAGGAAAGGACAAGGTAGCCAGAGCAAAAAAAAATCATGAGATGGAAAAAGGCTGAAAAACTCTGGCATTGCAGCCCGAAAAACGTATAAAGTAACAAAGCAATAAATAAAGCAACGGAAAAAATTTCAAAAAGCAAATCTTGAAAATCGAAAACAGTAATCACGCTCCCCATATGAGTATAAAAGACGAAGTGGTGAGGTGTAAATCATCAAAAGCATTTCAAAGCAACAAAACGCTAAGGCAAAAGAAACTACCATACTCAGAAAATCAAAACACCAACGAGTCCGAAACAACATGCCTGCTCCCTCATCCGTCTTTTTCATCGAAGGTGCCAATCTAGGCAGAAGGAACCGACTGGCCTACAGCATGGTCAACGAGCATCCAGAAGAGCTACCGAACGAGCTGCCGGCAGAATGCCACGTCTGGTCTTCGTCGACGAACTCTACTCGTCCAGATTCTTCATCACTCCCCTGGAAGAGACGTTCTTCCTGGAGGACCATGGCACTCTGAGGACCTCCTACTACGGCTCGGCAAGCTCCATCATGTTCTTCATCTCAGAAAGACTTCAGGAGTTCAACTTAGAGTCCACTTGCCATACCCTGGAGCAAGGTACCTACTACCAACTCTCGATGACGGCCCAGAGCATGCCCAGAGTAACTCGTCTGCCCGTATCTTGGCCAAAGGCCCGACTACTGGTGTGGAACTGCAGAGGAGTCGCTAGGCATTCCCAGGAGTTCTCGCGTACTCTGAGGGACCTGAAGAACCAGTACAAACAAAACATGGTTCTTCTCACAGAAACCCAGTGGCAACCTCAAGACGATCACGGTCTCATGCCACTCCGGTTCCCTCAAGCAAACCGGTTCGAGCTTCCCGGCCAGAACAACGTAGGCGGCATGTGGTTCTCGTGGAGCGACAACATCCAAGTCAACATCAACAACGACCCTACTAGCTTCAGGGTCAATGTCGTTCCAAGGCGATAAATGTATTTTCTTTTTATAAAATATCAATGTAATATTTCTGTCTGTAATGAAAATATTAGTATTATCAATAATATTTATATTTTTGCTTATTTATGGCATCATTACCTCTTATGTGTATGTTCTGCGACAGCTGGCGTCCCTTGACTGGATCCATAATGCACTAACTAAAATGATATAAAATAATAAACAAATAGAGCGAACTATGCAAACAAGGACAACAAACACACAAGGACTGCCCAACAAGACCTAACGCTCGCTCCGCTACCAAAATGAAACGCCCCGACCCGTATTTACCGTACACAGTAAACACGTGCCGGAACTGTGACAACCCAACCAAAATCAAATCCAGCATACAGTGTGTACAACAGAAACTCGGGCCCAACAGCCCAAAATAGGAAACATCATAAATAACAAAACCGGCCCAATAATATCAATAAAATGCACAGCGGAAGACTTAATAACTCACAAACACTGTATGCGACATAGATGCAAACAATGGATCCGAGCCCTGTCCAAGGGATAACGCCGTAGCCTGTCTGGAATGCACCAATCCTGTACAACAAATAACTCATCCTACGAGATGAAAGCCCACAGGTGAGGGGTGAGTCCGAAGTGCTCACCGACGAAGGAAAGACAATCAATATACACACCATAAATACTCAAGGTCTAAAACCAGTAAAAACCCAAAAGACAAGACCCAAAATCGGTCAAGACCAAAAGACTCAAATAAAATCCAATTTTCCAATTTTATCTTTTCGGGCCCCCTCTCGGATAAGCTAGAGGTCTCACCTCGGGTTGCAGCGGCGCGACGGCAACGACGGGCACAGGAGAGGACGCGAGCTCAACCACGACGTTGAGGCGGCACGAGCGGCGTGTTGGCGGCGGAAAACCAGCGCTGCATCGCCGGCAGGAAGCGGAAGACGCCGAGGAGCTGGATCCGTCGGGTCTGCGTCGGGTCTAGTCTCCCTGGCGGCGCGTCTCGCAGCGGGGACGGGAGGAGGCGACGGCGTCGAGGTCGCGTCGGCCCGGCGACCCTGACGGCGGTGGTGGTGCAGCGAGAGGCGGTGCGGAACTCCACTCGGTGAACAGTGGCAGGGGCTCCGGGGTGACTATTGTTCACCGTTTCATTTTTTTTCTTCCTTTTTTTGTATTTTATTTTTTTCTATTTTCTTTTCTTTTCTTTTCTTTTTCTCTCATTTTCTTTTCTTTTTTCTATTTTCTGTTTGGTTCTCCTTTTTTTTCCCATTTCCTCTTCTTTTTTTTCTCTGATTTTTCTTGTTTTTTTTTCTTTTTCTTCTTTTTTTTTCTTCTCTCTTTTTCTTTTTCCTTTCCTCTCTTCTTTTTTTTCTTTTCTCTCTTTTTTTCTCTTCTCTTCTTCCCCCTTCCGCCTGATTCCTGCTTTTAAACTGTTTTTTTTTACTATACAACATGTGAACCGTCAATAATGCAATTGTCTGGAGCGAGTCCGGTCCGGACCAGAAAATAATCGATACCCCCTTAGTTATTTTCCGGTGTGATTTTTCCGAAAATCCCGGGACCCGAAAAATACCAACTTAGACCCGAAAAATCCACGGAAAAATCACGAGCCCGGGAAAACTCTCGGTTTCGAAAACCGACTCCCGATTTACCTTGAATTAATTACCCAAGATTAATTCAACAGTAAATCACAGTAAAAAGACTTTTACAGTCCCGGTAAAAATCAAAAATTTTACCCGGGCTGTTACATGGGTACTATACAGTGGCTGAACAGTGCTATTCAGGCCCAGCCCAAGCTTTTAATAATAATAATAATATGTAATAAAAATAAAACCTGGAAATGTATTTTGAAAATTAAATATGGAATTTTGGAAAATATAAGCTAAGGAAATAATTGGTATTTTGAATATGAAAATATTTTGTAAATATTAAATAAAGGAGATAATTAATTTTACACATGAAATTTTGGAAAATATATATACATGTAAATGATGTCAGAAAAATATTCGGGAAAAATATGATCAAAGTATACCGGAATAATATCCGGGAGTTTATTTTGACACCTAGAAATAGATGCTGAATGATGATGATAACGGGGTTATACCGGGATGCTAACGAACCAGTTTATATTTTATTTTTATGGTATAGCATCATTTGCATTTATGTGCATCTTATGTGTATATATGTTATTGTTTGCTATATAGGAGTTGGTACCGAACAATTACTTGAGGAACTTGTTGTGAAACCCGGAAGTATTTCATAAACTGATAAATGGCTAAGGTGAGGATGGATTTCCTTCATTATGTGCCTATATTACTCGGTTATTGTGGTTGATGGTTGTTGCACTGTTGTTTGTCACATTTGTGTGATTGTTGTCGGGATATTTATCCCAGTATCTTGATTTGGTTTTGGGATGTTTATCCCCGTGCATTGAGTTTTGGATATTTATTTTCATGTCTTTGGTATTAAATATAATGGATTAATTAATAATTTGAGATAAAGATGTCGATCCTCGGTTTTGGATAGGATGTCTATCCCAGTAATTTGGTTAGGGATGTTGATTCCTGTGATTTGATTTTGAAAGATGATAATATAATTGTCATGTGGTAAGTAGAGGTACGACTCGATGGTTTAAGACTGTTTTGTGGTGGCCATGACCTGGGTTACTTGTGATAAGCATGTCTATGCTTGGGATGTCTATCCCGTGATTATATTTGGGATGTCTATCCCTGGGTTCTTATTTTTGGGATGTCGATCCCTGGGTTCTCTTGGATTTGGTCTGACACCCGAAATATGTTGATAACCAAGTCTGACACCTAGCTTATCCGTGACGGAGCCCGGAAAGATAAAATTGGAAATTGGATTTTTATTTGAGTCTTTTTAGTCTTGAACCAGTTTTGGGTCGAGTCTTTCGGTTTGGTGTATTTTGGCGGTTTTTCCTTGTTTTCGACTTGAGTAATTTGTAGTGTTGCATATTGATTGTCTATCCTTCGTCGGTGAGCACTTCGGACTCAACCCTCACCTGCGGGCTTTCATCTCGTAGGATGGATTATTTATGGTACAGGTTTGGTGCATTCCAGACAGGCTGTGGCGCTATCCCTTGGACAGGACTCGGATCCATAGTTTGCATCAGTGTCGCATACAGTGTCTTTGTGAGTTATTAAGTCTTCCGCTGTGCATTATATTGCTATTGTTGGGCCATTGGGCCGGTTATGACGTTAGTGATGTTTTTATTTTGAGCTGTTGAGCCCGAGTTTTTGTTGTATACACTGTATGCTGGGCTTTGTTTGGTCGGTTTGTTACAGTTCTGACACGTGTTTACTGTGTACGGTAAATGCGGGTCGGGGCGTTTCATTACTAGGGGTGAGCAATCGGTCGGTACGGCACATACCGTGCCGATAAGGGATCGGTATGACTTTTTTAACTGCCCTATTTTCCGACCGATGCCGTCCCGTTAAGCTACTTATGTCGATCGGCATGATGCCGATTTATACCGACCTCGGTTCAGTCGGTATGTATGCCCACCGATTCCCAAACTTCATACCCTTTTTTCTTCTACCAAAAAGGCTGACGGTAGGGAAGAATGGAAGAAGAAGAAATCAAAGAGATTGGAAAAAAAATTATAAAGGAAGAAAAGAAATGAAAATCATCACTGCCCACCACAAAAATAATCCCAAAGTCAATCAACAATGACATAAAATCGTTTCTAAAAAATAATTAAAATCATCCACCATCATCACAGTACAACGATCCAAAAAACAAAAAATAATTTGACATTACCCAGAATTCTACCCAGAAAAAAAAGCAATTTGTTATACATCAACTACCCAGAAAAAAAAACCCACAACAATGTCCAACAACACACAGAACATTCATCAATCGACCATTTGATATTACCCAGAATTCTCAGAAACCTTTACCTAACAACATAACAAACAATCTCTTAGCAGCATCTCAAATATAATAATTCCACACACTGATACTTACATGCCGATCAATTGGCAGAAAACAGTGAGAATTTGGGTATTAGGGTTTGGATTGGGGAATTAGCCAATTAGGGTTTGATCGGGGAAATTAGGAATCAAGAATTTGGGTGTTTTGGGTTTGCAACTTGGAGGATAATTCGGGCATCAAGACAAGGCAGGGTAGTGAGGTATAGGGTACTAGAATGGCATGGGCACTGTCGCGAAGCCATCGCCGCCGAGAGATGTAGTAACAGCGATTTCATGCGAGGCGCATGTGTGGGCTGAGGTGCATAGGTGGGCGACTGCAAAACCAGCTGCGGTGGCGACGTTGCAAGGGGTGGCTTTTCCGGCAGAGAGAGACGAGAGAGACTGAGAGATTGAGGTAAGTGTCTCTGTGTATTTTGACGAGAGAGAGAGTGAGAGAGAGAGAGATTTTCTTTTTTTTTTATGAAAGACGAGTGAGGAAGGGAGAGAGAGAGAGACAATAATTAAAGGGTAGTCTTGGGTTGGGTTGGGTTTGAGAGTTGTCGGTATGGCTCCTACCGAAAACCGACGGTATGACCACCATCTAATGGAGCCAACGGTGTTATCGGCGCAGTTGAGTCGAAAGGGGTGGCGCTGAAATCCCACGAATTTCGAGCCGGTACCGTCGGTTTTCGGACGGTATCGGCTCGGTTGGATCGGCTCGGGATTTTTGCTCACCCTTAATGATTACAGTAAGATAATTATGAAAGGGGTACGCCGATGACGAGACCTGGGTAATTGCTCCTACTGCTGCTTTGGCCTGTCATTAAGGTTGTCGAACATTTAGCTTGTGTGGAATGGTCAGCTTAGAAGTTTTTAAGCTGTTGACATTATTTCACAAGGAAACTTATTCACCACCTTTCCATCTATAGTTAGAATATTAAAGAGAAATGTCATGTACCTTGTGTCAAAAGTCAGAGTTCTTAACAATGCCTATGACTTTTTTTTTTTTTGAACAGCGGTTGTATTTTATTAAAGCAAATCCTTCTCGATTACAGAAAGAAAGTCACTTGGCAACCGACAAATATCAAGACCAGTGCTCAAGTGGGATCTAGCGTTCTTTGCTAGTAGATCTGCAGCTCTATTTGCATGCCTGCTTACCAGCTGGATCTTTACTTGGTCAAAATTCCCTAACAGTTGATTAATACGAGCTACCAGTGGTGCTATGCACCATTCCATTGTTGACCCTTCCGTGCTAAGTGCCTGCACCAAAACTGAAGCATCAGATTCCAGCACGACCTGTTTCAAACCCAGGTCAATAGCCCTTTGCGTACCGTGAAGCAGAGCCCATGCCTCTCCAACTAATGCAGATCCTCCATGGCAGCAGGATTGAGAAGCGGTCACCAGTTGTCCTCGAGAGTCACGGATAACAATTCCTATACCAATTGGGGATGTGTTATCACCGAAAGATGCATCAGAGTTGACTTTAAACCAGTCCGGAGGTGGCATAGTCCAATGATTCAATTGGCGAGGTGGAACCTGAGTCGGTGGCTCCGATCGTCGCTGCGGCAGCAGCTCTTCTGACAATCGTCTTGCCTTGTTAGCAGTGCTAACTGGGTTTGCAGGGGTGCCACCCAGAGCAGCTGCATTTCTTGACTTCCAGATTTCCCACAAAAGGTAAGCTATGAGGGGGAGGATGTTGTCACCTAGAGCAGAACAATCATCTACCATTGTTGTCCACCATGATCTCATATCGGTTTGGTGATTTGCGTTCGGCATGTAGCCTATGGGACTAGCTAGCCAGCAAGCTCTAGCATGATCACAATATAGCAAAGCATGCTCGATCGTTTCTGGGTACAAACCACAGAGGGGGCATACCTCGGATTAACTGATACTCCTTACCTGCAGACCCGCCATCGTTGGCAGACTGTGGTTTAGGGATCGCCAGAGGAAGTTTTGAACTCGTGGCCCGACCTTAAGTTTCCAGAGGTGCTTCCAGTTGAACCCAGTAGCAGCAGTAGTCCGATTAGCAGGTGAGTCCCGGAGTTGACATAGATGATGATAACAGGATTTAACACTGAAGGTACCTGTCTTGGTGTAATGCCATATGAGTGAGTCTGACATAGAAGAGTTACCAAGAGGTATGATAGAGATTGCAATCCTTTCATCTGATGAGAAAAGAGTAGAGAGGATCCTGTGGTTCCATTCTGTCCCTCCAATGGTCAGGTCTTTAACATGAAAATAAGCACAATTAGGCGGTCGGGGGGATCTTAACTTGAAGCGGTCGAGGGTAGGGATCCATGGGTCGTCCCAAATGTGGACATTGGAACCACTCATGATGTTCCAGCGCAATCCGTGTAGTAAAGCGTCTCTCCCCTCTAGTATACTTCTCCAGGCCCAAGAGGGGCTGCCTCCAATCTTTGCATTCAGAAAGGAACCATCTGGGAAGTAAATCCCTTTGAGGATACGAGCCCATAGTTGGTGGGGAGATTGCAGTAGTCTCCAGCATTGTTTTGCTAGGAGCGCTTTATTAAAAAGATGTAGGTCGCGAAAACCAAGCCCTCCTGCACTTTTCGATTTGCAGAGCTTTTCCCAACAAATCCAGTGAACAGAGCCTCCCTCTTTCTTGTTCGACCACCAGAACCGCCTTATCTTTTTATGCACTTCCTCACAGAAACGAGCAGGTAGCTTGAAGCAGGACATGATATACACTGGTATCGCTGAGATTATTGCTTTAATTAGGACCTCCTTGCCAGCTTGATTGAGAAAATTTTGTTTCCAAGAGAGGATTTTGCCATCAATTTTTTTCGTCAAGAAGGCCAAAGCATCAGATTTGGATCGGCCCCAAACAGTAGGGAGGCCTAAGTATTTTTCAGTCTTGTTTGATTCTTGGATACCCATTGCTTCAAGGATTTCAGTTCTGGTGGCAGAGGGAACATTTTTTCCGAAGGTGATAGCAGACTTATGTAGGTTGATGCATTGCCCTGATACCGAACTGTAGTCTTGGAGGATTTTACTGATGGCATATGCTTCAGTCAGACTTGCCTTTCCGAAAAGGAGTGTGTCGTCGGCAAAGATGATGTGTGTAAGTACAGGACAGTAAGGTTTGATTTTTAAACCCATCAGGGCACCAGAAGCTTGTGCGTCAATGAACATATGAGACAAGACATCAGCCACCATTAGAAAAAGATAGGGTGACAGGGGGTCACCTTGGCGCAGCCCTTTATATGGTTTGAAATGCTGGGATTGAACACCATTGATGATGAGGCTGTAATCCACCGTAGTGATGCATTGGAGGATCCATTGAACCCATTTTGTAGCAAACCCCAGTTTGTGCAAAAGTACCTGCAGGAATTCCCAGCTGACCCTATCAAAAGCTTTGTTCATATCCAGTTTTATGGCCATGTGCAGCTTCGTCTTACTCCTTGCAGTTCTTAGGCAGTGATAAGCTTCGTGACTAATCAGTATGTTATCTTGGATCATACGGCCCGGAATGAAAGCTGATTGTTCACTAGTGATAATCCTGTCCATGAGAGGTCTTAATCTGTTTGCAATGACCTTGGAGATCACTTTGTAATTGAAGTTACAGAGGCTGATGGGTCTAAAGTCATTCACAGAGGAAGACTTCTGCAGCTTTGGAATTAGAGCAATGTTGGTCTCATTAAATTTTCTGAGCATGTAACCACTTATGAAAAAGCTCTGAACGGCTCTTACAATGTCCTGTTTGACCGTATCCCAGTGTTGTTGATAGAAAACTCCGGGGAATCCGTCTGGCCCTAGGGCTTTTAAACCCCCAAGATCAAAAACGGCAAGTTTAATTTCAGCTTCATTTGGTATTCGTAGCAGGTGTGCATTCATCTCATCCGTTACAATCGGCTTGATTGCTAAGAGTACTGTTGTGGGCCAACTGATTGGATCCTTGCGGAATAAATGTTGGAAGTGTGAGTTAAAAACCCCTTCGATTTCATGTTCATTATAGAAGAAGTTGCCTTGTGAATCTTGAATGGCCAGGATTTGGTTTAATTGCCTCCGATGGATGGTAGATAGATGAAAAAATTTTGAGTTACGATCACCGAATTGCAGCTATTTAATTCTTGATCGCTGATGCCAGTAGCGTTCTTCTTTGCGCCAGACAATTTCAAGGCGGGCCATTAGAACAGATTCTTCTTCAATAAGGGATGCAGTAGCCTGCATACATCTGATATCTTCAAGCCTTGATATTATCCCCTCCAGCTCCCTCTTGTTGTTGCCTAAAACAGAGCGCTTCCAGTTTGAGAGGGCTGAGCGTGACGCTTTGAGTTTCTCATGTACCCGGAACATCAGAGAACCTGTAGGTGTGCAATTCCAGGCATCACTGATAATGACCGAACACCTCTCCTCTTCAAGCCATTGGGACTCGAATTTGAAAGAGTTTCTCCTTCGAGTTGATATGGCTCGTAGTTTTACAATGATTGGTCTGTGATCGGAACTTAAGAGGGCTTCATGGTAAATCTGGCATTTCTTAAATAGGAGTCGCCAAACCGGGTTTGCTACGGCGCGGTCCAATCTTTCTTTGATGTTGTTGATAGCAATCCGACTTTTCATCCATGTGTAAGCATCACCTTGATACCCAAGATCCATTAATCCACAGTCGTTGAGAAACAAGGAGAAGCTCGCGCATAGCAAGCGGTTGACAGGCTTTCCTCCATCTTTTTCGGTATCACAGAGGACTTCATTAAAATCCCCGACACATAGTCATGCCTCGTCATCACTAAAGTTAAGCTTTGCAAGAATATCCCAAACTTGACACCGTTTGCTTCTATCCGGCTCGCCGTAGATGAATGAAGTATGCCACTCATTATCAGAGGCAATTTCTCTTACCCAGACATCGATGTAGTATTTAGAAGAGGATAGGATGTCTATGTCAAAAGACTCGTTCCACCACAAAGCCAGCCCCCCAGAGAGGCCACAAGGATCAACATAAAAGGAGTACGTGTAACCAAATCGTCTACGTAATCCATCCAGATAAGTCTGATTGTTCTTCGTCTCCATTAGAAAAATCAGTCCCGGGCGCCAAGAGTTTTTTAGCCTCCGCAGGGCTCGAACTGCCGTGTCTTGCCCAAGGCCACGGCAGTTCCAGGATAAGATACTCATTTGGCTTGTGGCTGTTCAAGGCCAGCCACCACCGCCTGTGAAGGGACATCCCTAGAGGGAGTAATAGAATCTTGTTCAGGAATAACCAGAGGGGAGAGCGTACCACTTAGTCGCGCCAATTTCTTCATGGAAATAGTGGGAGACAGGCCTATTTCATGAGTGATTGGGGCAGTAGGTATATCAATCTGTGGGGGATACGGGCCCATTCCAGCCTGTGGAGCCGAAATATTAGCCATAGAAGTAGCCAAAAATATTGGCCCCTGAGAAGTGATGGGCAGAGGCAGATTTATGATAGGGTCTATCTTGGGAGACATTTGGGCTTTTTGCGTTTTGCCTGTTTTTTGGTTGGAAGGAGCCTGGCCAGATTGGGCTTTCGATTTTTTCCTGGAGGCTGGTGAGTATACAGTTTTACGCTTGCCTCGGCCCAACGCAGGGGGGAAGCTTCCAGGACCCCCTCGGCTGTATTTTGTGACTTGGCATCAGGTCCAGCAACTGAATTTTGTCGTGTGGGTGGTACAACTGTGTTTTGTCCCAGCACGCCAGCCATGGAATTTTGTGCCATCTCTCCCAATTTTGAAGCGGTGTCAGAAGGAGCTTTCCCTGTCAGAGAGAATATAGGCGTACCTGCAGGGGAGCTGGTTTTGCCAGATTTGGCACTAGGGACAGCAATTGGGCACTGTGCACGCGTGCTTGCTGGGGGTACCTTGTTCTGCGGCTTCTCGTGGGGGGGAGGTGCCTGCTCATGATCAGAAGTCATAGGTGGTGAGTGGGTACTTGTACCATCGTGGTGAGTGCCACTCCCACGCGGGTCTTCAGGGCTTTTTTGGGAGCGCGTGGTTGGCTCTGCACGTTTACCACGCGCCGTCTGAGGGTGACTGTTGGCCCTGTTCCCCTGAGCAGCTCCCTGTGCGGCGGAGCTCTGCTGTCGCGGAGTAAACCTACGCGGTTTAGTCTTAGGAGCTCTGAGGTCAAAGATTCCAGTGATGGGCTCGGCTCTCACTTTGCCCTTTCTCTTGTCTTCAGAATATCTGGGACACTCCTTCTCCACATGGCCTAGTCGGGCGCAATAATAGCAGTAATCTCCCAGTTTCTCATATTGGAAAGCGGCCCAAGATGCTTGATCCCCTCTCTTCTTGCATACAAAGCCAGTTGGGAGGGCTTTATGAAGCGGGATTCTTACTCTCATTTTGAAGGAATCACCCCAGTAGGGTGAGTTATCGGGTGGTAAATCAATTTCCTCAATTCCACCAAACAGGAAGGCCATCTTTTGCACCTTTTTTATAGTCATCTGTTCTGGGGTAAGCCCAGAAACTTGTACCCAGATATCTCCCTCTTCGAAGTTGACCTCCTCTAAGGTCTTGGTAGCTGACCATTCTTTGAGCCATAAGAGATGACCAGCAAAAGCCCACGGAGAGCCCGCAAGTATTCTTTCCTTTTCATTTAAAGCAGTGAATTGAAACACAAAGACATTATCCCGTACCTCTGTGAGATGTACCTGGTGTTTTAGGCCCCAAATCCGTGTTAATCCCTCACTAATGACTCTAGTGTTGAAGCGTTTGAAGTCGACAACCAGTCTTCCAACAAGCACAGGCGATACAACTTCTTGTTGAATTTCATCATCACTTTCCATTTCAATGACAGGCACCACATCCTCAGTATGGACCGGCGAGGGTATGTCCTCTGAATCCATGGAGGTAATAATCCACTCGTAAGGGAGGGCACAAGACAAGAAGTAATTCAGAAGAATAGTAGAAGGGTGAACAGGTTGTGAGTAAAGGGGTTGTTCAAGCAATAAACAGGAACAGATCTAGACCCAACTGTAATCCAGTCAACCAGGGCGTGATACTTCCCCAGTTCATATTCGATCCCTCCAACTCCGAATCAACCTCCCCGAAAGGTGTTGCGGGAGAAACAAGGATCGGAACTCAGGGAGTGATCAGCTTAGGGACCGATTTACTTGTCTTTTGCAGCTGTGTTATGGCCTTCAGATCTTCGCATCCTTCATAGAAAAGTAATGCAGAAACATTTTGGTGGGTTGGGTTGTGTAACTTTGGCCAACCATGGAACAACTAACAATGCCTATGACTTGGTGGAGTTTTTCCCTCGTGTCTATTTTTGTTGGTGGAAACCAATCCGGGTTGAAGGTGTACTAGGAATAAGAAAAATAAAAGCATTCTTATTGATAGGAATAAAAACAAAAGATAGAGGAAAAAAAATAAAAGGAGAGATGGAGATCAATCTTTTACAAAGGAGATGGATATGGCGGTGGTGAGTTTTTTTTTGAACATGATAAGATCATAGTATGATGAAATTAGAGAGACTCTTTTAATTAAAATTTTAAAAATCTTCATCAAATTCAATATCTTTCAATCATTATTCATCAACATACTAAAAGAGTTATAAAAATGCCTAACCAGTTAGGCAGTTAGGCAACACTATCTGCTCTTGGTTTTTCACTAGGTTCCAAAAGAAGTTATAATTTTTTTCATTGAGAACAAGTTGACAACTTTTTTTTTCAGAACCAAGTTCAGAACATTTTTAGTTGAGAGAAGTAAAATCAAATATCACTTTTTTAGTGGTGTAGACCAAGTGTTGTTTAGTTCATAGGCTAAAAAAAAAGTTTCAACTTTCAACACAAAAGAAAATAACCAGCTGGTAATTCAGATTCAGACCAATCAACGGTAAAAATGAGCCCAAAACGGAGAAAGTAACATGGAAAGTGGAAACAAAAAAGCGCCGGTAAACAGAACGGAATATTGATGGTCAAGGAAAGAAAAAAAAAAGAAAAAAAGGCAGAGTTAAAGTGAACCCATCGCCTTCGGGCGCCACAACAAAAGTTTAACCTTATTTCTCATATCTCTCTACACTCGTAACCCCCCCTCCCCCCCCTTCAGTTTGCTACTTTTTACCTCACTTCTCTCCTGGTGGTGGCTAAATACTGGTAATTAGTATTATTAGGTAAATTGCAACCATGGCCCACGGTGGCTACGGGAAGCGGCGGGTGGCGGAGCGCAAGCCCCCAGTCGGCCGGCGCTCCAAGGGGCTCGGCGTCGAGAAGAAGACGAAGCAGAAACCTAAGTCCGTCTCTATGAAGAATCAGATTCGCTCCATAGAGCGCATCCTCCGCAAGGTGAGTTAGGGTTTGGCCTTTTTAAGTGTATTTTTTTATTTTTATTACAAATTGTAATGATTTTTGGTGCAAATATAGGAGCTGGCGCCTGAAGTGAGAGAAGCGCAGCAGAAGAAGCTGGATGATCTCAAGAAGCAACAGGAAATCCACACCCGCCTCGCTCTCGAGCGCAAAATCTTCTTGCGAGATAGGAAGATTAAGTTCTTTGGTAAATTAATCCTTTTCTTTCAAGTTTCCTGCCCTTGTTTTTTGTTTGGGTGTAATTGTAAACCCTGTAGCATTTGGTAAGGGGTAGCTGCATTAGCTTATTCATTTTTGAGTGTTTTATTATTCTGTCTTGTTTGCTTAGAGAGGAGGAAGATCGAGAGGGGGATTAGGCGGCTCGAGAAACTGCAGCGCAGTTCGTCTGGGCAGGCGCAGGATGCAGAGATTGCTGAGCAGCTCTCAAAATTAAAAGAGGATCTTGAGTATGTGAGGGTAAGGTTTTGCTTTCTGAATTTGCATAATAGGTGATGGAAAAGTTTTGGCGGTTGTTTATGTGGAATTGGAGGTGTCTTTGTAACCCAATGAAGGAAGCTGAAGTTGGTTCACTGTTTTCTTCCTCTGGGAATTGCAGTTTTTCCCCAAGACTGAGAAGTATGTGTCTTTGTTTAATGGAGGTGACGAGAAGGATGTAGTGGATAGAAGAAATAGACTGCGCAAGCAGATTAAAGCCAATTTAGTTGCTGCTGCTGCTAGTGGGAAGGATTTGGAAGGTATTTTTTCTTCTTTCTCTCTACTTTTTGTTAGCAACCATAAACGTAAATTTTATGCAAAGCTTGGTGGATGCAAACTTGGTACTACACCCTTGTATACCAGTGCAGGGAACTTTGTCATGTTTTATGTCCCACAGCGCCCAGCTGGATTTTAGTAAGTTTGACTTGAGGCTGACATAGGTCGAAGCAGCTAGGAAAGAAATACAGAGCAATTGTTGCAAGAATGAACTTGTCTTTCTGTGATTGATTAATTTCTAGCTTTTGTGAATGCTGTTTTATCTGATAATCATGATGTTTCATAGAGACGGGAAGCGAGGATGATGGGCTTTTAGATTTGAGTGAAGATGATTTCTTTCTGAGTGGAAGTTCGAGCGATGAAGCTGATGCTGACGACGAATGGACTGATAAAAGCACAAGGTATAAGAAGAACATTGATCTGTACATTTATCTTAGTTTTTCTTTTCTTTCTTACCTTTCTGGTCAAAGATTGAATTCAAGTTGCCCTCCTTTTATTTGGTAACAAGATGTGGTGTCTAGATTGTTGGGTGAACTCTTCAAAGTTTCAGATAGTTTCACCACTTGCCCATAAGGGTCATCAACAAGGATCACAGTTGATTTATAAGCTCTCTGATGATATCCTAGAACCTTTCCTTTTTACCTTTTTCGTTTTTTACTGGTGCGAAGAATGGGAGGAGGGTTCTCTTTGTGACAAAAATAGGTTTATGTTGCATATTCAATGCCATTCTTTATGTTACAGGGAGCAGGCTTCTAGTACATCTGGCAAAGCAGCCTCTGGCATGTCAAGTGATGAGCGGAATCAGGTTATATATTAATTTCATTGTTGTACTATCATTTGCAACTTGATAACTGTTATATGTTTACATGTTTTAAATTGCTTATTTAAACATGTCATTTAGAGGCAGATGTCTGCTAGAGCTCTAATGCCACCTCCTCGGCCTTCAAGTTCTGCACGTGGTCAGTCAAAGTTCGGACCTTCATCCAGCAAAAGATCTTGGTCACAGAGGGCTGAAATTTCTTCATCCAGCAATACATCAAGTAGCAGGAGTGGTTCTTCCTTCAAATCTGGAGGGTCCTCGGGTACAAGAGCAGGTCATAGTAGTAATCTTAGTTCAAATTCTGATGCCCACAAACCCCGGAGGAAGAGGAGACCAAAGAAGAAAAAGCAACAGGTCTGTTAACCTTGCTTCTTTCTCTTTATGAAGCTCTTTCATTTGCATCAAGACTTGTTTGTATGTTAAGATATCGAGATAAGCATGGGTGTGATATACTCTTCAGTGGAAGGAGATAATACTTAATCCAGCATATTGTCAAAGCTCTGTGGTGGCTGTCTTAGTTAAGCATGCTCTCTGTCAGCATTAATTGCACCTGCTGCAAGATAATAAGCTAAATTGAGTTGTATGACATCCTGCCCTCAAGATAACATAAATTTTGGATGGGATAGTTTTTTTACTACGTTGCTCCACTCCTTTGGAAATCATGAAAGATATGAGATTGGTAACAAATACAAACAATTTAATTAAGTTAGCTTCTGAAACCGTAGATGAAGAACTCATGCATGCAACTTTACTTCAAGATTGATGGTGCAAAATGGCATTTCTTTGAAAAGTGTGAGTTAGCTGACCTGCATGCAAATGAGATAAAGAGTGGGCGAGGAGAGGGTAAAGGCCTTCATTATTTGTATAGTTTTGGTAGAAGGCTGCTATGCTAATATAAACTACACCATTTCCCAAGTCTCATGGTTAATGACTTCTCGGTTGTTAGTACGTGTTTCAAAAGAGTATGGCTTTATAATGGAGCTTCATTTTGGTGCATGGGGCTTCAGTCATAACTGGTCATGACTGTTTTTGTTGAAGAATCAATAATTCATGAACAAGCAAATTGAATAATATATTATGTATGCCAATTCATCCAGCTTGGAATGTCTCTATTGTTTACATCTAATTTTTAGTGGAGAAACATTTGTCTGACGGTTTTATGTTAACTGTAGCACAACTGATTGTTGCTTGTGCTGTGCATAATAAGTTTCCTTGTCCATTTTGCAGGCTTAAATTCAGTGTGGATGTAACTTTTCCATGCCAACCGAAGTAGCTTGCCATACGATATTTATGAATACCTTTTAGCGATTTTCTCCCGGCATTAACTTGTTAGTAGGATTAACTTTTGGTTAAAACAGCCACAAGTTTGTACTCCATGTTTTGTTAATGATCATTGTGCTTCATCCCAACAAAGTTATAGGTTTGTTATTTGATATTCTTTTTCTTCTATAACGGGCTATCGATTCTAATTTTTCTTCATCTTCAGTTTTCTTATTTAGTTTGAATTTACTCATGCCAATGGATCAAGGTTCGACTGAGACACATTCAGCTGCTACCTGCAGTTGGATGTTCTCAGTTTTGGGTACCGGGATTATCATCTCTCTCCATACTTTTCTATCATACGAAGCTAGTGAATCATTTTCCAGGCTGCATCATTTTGAGCCTTCATAATTGGCAAGATGAGTCCTTGTTTGATTGATGAGTAAGTGGACATTAACACCTGAAACCTGCCTGACCTGGAATCGTTTCAATTGTAATAAGACGTTTTGCCAAACGTTTCTTCCGACACGCCAGGTGCCCGGGTATGGCAGCGAGGGAAATGTCGTTTAAAAACAGTTACTTTTACATTTTCCTAGTTATTGGTTTTTTTGTACTTGAAAAATGAAACTTCCCCTCTATTACGAGTCAACAAATTCTCAGGTGCTTTTCTTTTGTCATCTCTTTTAAGTAAGGTTCGGGATCTGATCCAATTCTTGAGATTTGAGTATGCAAAAGTCACGCACAGAGAGCAAGCAGCGATGTAAACGAAAATCAAATCTCCATATTGCCTTTATAAGTACAAAATCTCTTCTCTTTACGTAAAATAAGACAGAGAGAGAACAAGGTAGATGAAAACATAGTAGGAGATTCTGGACGAATCAAGTGAGAGTTCCATTTTGGGTACAAAACTTTGGAGTTTACATTTTCAAGAGTTCCAGGTTTCAGGAAGGGTATGGGATGGATGGGATTTTAGACATTCACATTGAGCGCCACAAAACGCTACCGTATAGACCAAGCCACAGTTATGGCAGCTAAGACGACACCCAGCTGACGTGGCATCCTTCTGGTCTCCCGGACACGTCATAAGGGTCAGCCTTACACATCGATTTTACTTTTGGTAATTAGCAGTTTGGTTTGGTAGGTAGCAGAAGCAAACAGTAGTAGTGAAATAGTGATACAGTTGATCGTCATCTACATCTCAGCTAAACTAACAAAGCACCGAAGCGGCGGCGGCTCATGTGATTCCGTCGCCTGAGAAACAAAACCCCAAAGACAGAGAGAGCTTTTATAAGACACAAACAATGGGAAAGGAGAGACCTTTGAAACGCGGCGGGATTGGGTGGTTGTCGCTGCTGCCACAGCTCGTGGTCTTATTATTATTAGTAGTACTTACAAGCAACACTTTTAAAAAAGCTGAAGCCTCCGGCGTCACTCCCGAGGAAGCCAAACTTCTCCGGGACGAGGTATGACAATCCCACAAAACCCCTCGTTCCAAATTTATAAAGAAAGAGTCAATTCCGCCTTTCCCATTTCATTTTTTTTTCACCCCAAGTACATCAAATCTTTGTCGTTTCAGGTTCGTGAAATGTTCTATCACGCTTTTGATGGATACATGAACCATGCTTTCCCGTTAGACGAATTAAAGCCTCTATCTTGTGGAGGTGAAGATTCACTTGGCGGCTATGCCCTCACCCTGGTTTGTTCTTTTACTTTTCTTTAACATTCCAATCAAATCATAATTTCGGGTTTTGTTTCCCAAGACATGACTAGGCAAATTACCTCTTTTATCTTCTGTTCCTTGTTCATGTTCATCAAATGTGATGATGGTTATTATCTGGGCGGCAACTGTGGCAGATTGATTCGTTGGATACCCTGGCTCTGCTCGGTGACCGCGAGCGCTTCACTTCCTCTGTTGATTGGATTGGTAAAAATCTTCGGTTTGACATAGTGAGTAAGCAGTTGTGATCCCCGTGCTTTGACCTTTCTTTTTGGTGGAAATTGGCGCCTCCTTTTACCCGCATTCTAACTTTACTTTAGAGTGGCAGCCTCTCCATCACACCGAACTTAAACCATAGTAGCTTGGCTATTGCTTTTCTTTTATTTTGCTTACCAAGAGTAATGTCCGATGTGAACTGCCCTTATGATTAGCATTCTGAACTTCTCTGCACGCTTATAGGTCGAAATTTGAAACCTTTCTTGCTTCAAGGACCGTTTGGTTCCCCGTTGCAATCTAAATAAACCAATTTTTTTTCCTTACTGACTTGTGGGTGTCATTTGGTCAATAAATGAGTTGACTATGAGTTTCTTCTAACTGTTACACATATTGGTCAGTGATTAAGAGTTTGTTTGACATTTAGTTTTCTTGCATCCTTGTTGCAGAATAAAACAGTATCTGTCTTTGAGACTACCATCAGGGTTCTTGGAGGTTTACTCTCAGCTCATTTTATTGCCAGTGATTATGCAACGGTACTTTTGTTGTTTGCCCCTGTGAATCATTTTCCTTGCTATTCTATTGTTGAATAATATGCTTTTCTGAATATAGGTGGCATTTGTAAGAAAGCTTTTTATCCCAGTAAATATAAGCTATTTCCTTTATAATTTACTTGTTAAGTGTCCCAAGCACGCTTGGAGGTGCACTCAGGGAAAGAAGTATTGCAATTGCTCATATGTTTAATTTTCAGAGGCAGACATCTCTTGCATGCATAATCTACTGCTACTGACAAGGAAATTCAACATTGTTCTTGACAGCTAAAGATTGACTCCTAGTGAAGGCTCCATCATTTACTGCTCATTTTCATTTTTTTTGCTGGTTTTAATTATTTGAAGTATTTAGGCATGCTTAGAGTTGGTACTTCCAGGATTTTTATTGCTGGCCCTATTATTGTTAATACCATTTCGTGCCTTTTGCAGGGCATGAGAATTCCATCTTATAATGATGAATTGTTGGATCTAGCAGTGGATCTGGGTCGGAGGATGTTACCTGCATTTGACACTCCAACAGGTATGCCTGGTGGCTATGCAACATATCTCTGTTCCTTGTTTAAGAGGTTGTAGTCTCTGGTGTAAGTTAAACTCTTGTGTGAGCTACTGTTAAATGCTGTATGATCCTTTGCACCACATAAGTTAACACAAAGCTCGTGTTCACGGTTTCTTTTTTGAACCTTCGTTGCATGGGAAGCATTTTGTCATTTGTGATATTTACTGGGCTTAGAATTACTGTTTGCCTTCTTATTTTAATTACTGCAAGATTGCATATTCTAGTTTCTTTTCTTCCAATTGATAATTGTTCTGCCTTAGTATTTTCATGAAGTTATGAAAAATTGCAGGAATTCCGTTCGGGTCTGTCAATTTATTGCATGGAGTTGATGAACATGAAAGTAAGGTAAAGCATCATTTTTGTTTTTCATTTTTTTCTTAAAGTTTGTGATATGTTTTTGTTTTGTGACATTTCTCATATTTTACTGCCTTGCCCTGTCAAAAAATCATTTTTAACACATCTTCTTTCTGATTGTTATTTTGCCTCAGGATTACAACCCTGTGTTGAATATATCCTTTTCTTTATCTCCTCCACGTGGAGTTTTTTTCATATGCCTTCATCCCGCAGAATCTGCGCGGAGCTAAATTTTTTAACTTGTGTTCTGGATAGGTAACATCAACGGCCGGTGGAGGGACATTGACTTTGGAATTTGGGATTCTGAGCCGCTTGACAAATGATCCCAGTAAGTAGTTACACATTTTTGAGAGGTCACTAAGTTATTGATTGCCATGAAACGCCTTGCAGTGATTGGGTTTCCGTGTCTGTTATAGTTGATTTGTGGATATAAATCTACACATTGCAGTATGAACAGACAAGATTTGTGTGGGCACTTGCTGAGAAACATTACTTTATGAGTCATTAGCTTTATCTTTGTTGGTCCAGCAATTTTTAGGTTCACTGACAGTATGTTTATTCTGATCTCAACCTTTTCACTTGGATGATGTGAGAATCGTTAGATACGCACTGAAAGAACTTGAAATTTTGATTCGTGATGAACTTTTGCTCATTTTTTGTGAATGAAGTTTAGAGATGCTCCTGTTATGCTAATCCTGGACAATAGTTGAGGATGCTGCCATCTTGTAAAAGTACTCCATCTGTGTGGCTAGATTGTATGCTCTTCCCATTCTTTTCCATTTTTTTGGCTAATACATTATGCTTACTGTCTTGAAACATAGTTTTTGAGCAAGTTACCAAGAATGCTGTGCGTGGATTATGGGCACGCCGTTCTAATCTGAACTTAGTTGGTGCGCATATCAATGTGTTTACAGGTGAATGGACGCAGAAGGTAACATTTCTTTTTAAAAATGATTATATGTAGAGTTTTGTTTTGTTTCCAATTACCGGTATCCAACAGAAAAACTCCAATGTCTTTTTACTTTTTTCTTGGATAATGAGAAATAATAATATTGACAGAAAATACTATGTTTAGCTGTATATTGATCATGTCTTGTCATTTTTTATTGCATGTCAAGAGGGCTTTTGATGCTCCATTTCAGTCTCTCTAAATAAATTAATCTTCAGTTAGTGGAAGCATCGAAGTTCTCTTTATTGTGCTGGTCCATCCATAAGTTCATTTTTATGTACAAGTTCAGTTCTCATTTTCCTTTGTGGATATTTATTGCCCTCACTTGGTTTGGAGCTCTCCAAAAGTTGGTACTGTGCTGTTGATGAGCCTACACGGAAACATAGCTTCCCATCCCATTTGCGCACCTTTGAACATATTTTCTCATCCAAGTTTATTTTCTTTTCAGGATGCTGGGATAGGAACAAGTATTGACTCTTTCTACGAATATCTCCTGAAGGTACATGATCCCACTTTCATGTCGAACTAGTTCTTCAGGTCTAAATAAATCCAGGCACCCTGGTTTATTTGCTATTTGATTCTTTAGACCTAACCTTCAGAAAGAGACCTTCATTAAAATGTTTGGAGTCTGGCAATACAAAGAGTGGCTACTTTATATTTATAGAAGGTTATTGCATTCAGCTTTTCTTAAAAAACAATTATTGTGATTTTTTCAGGCTTATTTGTTGTTTGGCGATGAAGAGTATTTGTTCATTTTCCAAGAAGCCTATGCAGCTGCTATGCAATACCTTTACAATGATCCTTGGTAAAAATCTGGCTGGTTATTGTCCCCGACTATAAATTTGTAGTTTCTCATAAGCATTCTCTGAAATCTGTTTCCTTTTCATTGGTTGGAGATCAATGCGCTAGTGGTAGGAAAATTTAAGCCTCGTAATATGCATGTTTTATCTTCTTGTGTGCAGGTATGTGGAGGTCAATATGGATTCAGGTGCTATTGTCTGGCCGTTATTCAATAGTTTGCAAGCCTTCTGGCCGGGCCTTCAGGTATTATCTTTTCATTCTTTTGACCTTTGCTAACTGACTGCTAATGATTGCAATGAGTCAACCTGGTTATGCATTTCTTTGGAAGGTTTTAGCTGGAGACATTAATCCTGCTATTCGAACACATGGTGCCTTCTTCAGTGTCTGGAGAAGATATGGCTTCACACCAGAAGGTTTTAATCTTGCGACTCTAACAGTTCAGGTATCTCACGCATTCCAATCAGAAGCCCCATGAAGTTGACATTAACCTTACCTAATTTTATGTCAAAGTTATGCGGGACAAATGCTAGATTCTGAATTAAGAATCTATTGCCCATATATCAACCTATACCCGTTGAAGAAGCAGGTATTTTGTGGGATAACATATCTTAACCTTCAAGATAAAACAAATTGGGATGTAGTTGCCCTTGGCAAAGAATTTAGGAGGTTAAAGTCCTTGTTGTCTTCTATGCTCGAAGGTACTGATCTTGCTGACCTACTTAGATTTGTAACGTCTGATGTCGGGGCCATTACTAAGAATCAATTAGCTTTCTGGTTTTAGAACTGCTCTAGGCTGTTGTCAAGCACTTTAGAACTTCTTGTCACCGTCCTATAATTTTGGGAGATGATATTTTGCTCTACTAGCTGGTACTGGAACGTTATTAATTTGCACCATTGTAACTTTCTTTTTTCTTTTTCCTGTCTCTTTTCTCTTTTATAGCCTGGCCAGAAGAGCTATCCACTGCGTCCAGAACTGATAGAGAGCACATATTGGCTTTACAAGGCTACCAGAGATCCCAGGTCATCACTTACCTACCATAAGTTCAGAGTTCACATTTTACATTTTATTTTTAAGAAGGCGCTCATTATGGACTCTTTTTTTTGGATAAAAAATCATCAAATTCCTGAACGATTGGACTTTAGGAAAAAGGAAAATAAGACAAAAGACAAGAATGACCAATATTGGTGACCAAACTAATGACATATTGGGATCATGAACTTGTTTTAGATGGTCATCCATAAGACTAATAGTTCCATAAGAAAAAGATACCTTTTCTATATTTTCAAAATGGTCTTTTTCCCTTAAGTTTGCTCTGGAACTTCCAATACATTCTTTGCTTCTTTGCTGACTCTCAAACTCATTCATTAAACTCTCATTTGAGTGAAAAGTATGGAATTCATTATGAAGATGCTTAGTTGGGGATGCCTTAAATTTTTTGGAAGTATAATCTTCTACATAAAAAGGAAACTTTGCCATATTGAAGACCTTTCTTGGTATTGCCCTAGTGGAATTGCATTTATGATTTTCGTTTCTCTCTTGACTCTAAAGTTATTGCCTGCAGATATCTTGATGCTGGAAGAGACATGATTGCTAGCTTACAGTATGGAGCTCGATGCCCTTGTGGATATTGTCATATTACAGATGTGGAATTTCACAAGAAGGAAGACCATATGGAGAGCTTTTTCCTGGCTGAAACAGTAAGCATCAATTGTATGTTATTTGAGTTATTTTCTAAGAGTTTTATTCATTTTACTGATCATCAGATGATTGAGCTTGTTAATAAAAGTTCAAACTTTATTAGGTTAAATATCTCTGGCTTCTTTTTGATTTGGCTTCGGGTCCAGATAACCTTGTGGAAAATGGGCCATACAAGTAAGGACTTTAAAAGATTTTGGTTGAATTAGTCAAAGTTTCTACTTTCTATTCCTTGTACTCACATCATGAATTTTCATCCATTTACAGATACATTTTTAGCACCGAGGGCCACTTATTGCCTGCAACCCCACAAATATCACTTGTGAAGGAACATTGTTCATATTTGGGAGCTTATTGCAAAAGTGGTGACACCAAACAGGAATTTCGTAAATCAGACATCTCAATCAATGCTGTTGAAGCTAATGGTAGTTCGTTTTTTGGAAGTTTTGCCCATAGTAACCATCCTTCGGATTCTTTTTTCCTCGAGTCAACTACTATGTCAGGGTTGGTGAAGGTCAGTGCTAAATTCTGTTGTCCTCTTTTTGCTCTGAACCTTTTATTATACTTCTCTGGAACTCTTATGTATTTCTTGCCAGCTTCGTTAATTTCTTTTATCCTATTGCACATCGTTTGGTCAGAGTGTTTTACTTTCATGCGCTTTGGTAGAGATGGGCCCCAGAACTATTTCCCTTGTGATTTCTGTTAGAATTTCTCGAAAGATCAGTTTGAATTTTCAAATTCTTCATTGAACGATGAACTTACCTTAACAAAAATATGGCTGCTTTATGAAATAACCTTGCTAGTTTGTATGCAATACTGATAGTTCCTCTTTACAATTGATATCCATTCTTTTCCTTTTTGTTTCTTCGAAAACTTTGTTCTGCAGGGGGTCTGTCCTGGATTAACTCATGGACAAAAATATGGAATATCATATCTGGACACAACCAATTCAATTGTGGGGGATGAATCCCCACGACATGTAGAGAATGCAGTTAGGAGCCATCCGTCGCTGGTTGTTTCCGATGAAAGTACACTTAACGCTTTTTCCAATAACAATAGTGATCAAGTTGAGGGATAATCATGGTTATAGTGTTTGGGAATGGAGGTTGATGGAGCCACCAATCTCAATTATGAGGAAGGCCCTACTCATTGTACATTCTTTTAAATTGGGATTTTTGGTTGGGATGCAATGACAATCATGAAGACCTTTCATTTGCCTTCCAACTTTTGGCCGAGTTTTGTTGACAGAATACCGAGAATAAGGATGAACGTGAACAGTTTCTGATATGCTGATTTGACTTTGGGCGGTATCACAATTCTCATGGCCTAGGAGTACGACACTTTTACTTTTGGACTGTTTTCTTATTGCCGTCTCAAGTGGTGGTGATGTCCAGGATTTTGAGCTACAAGGTTTACAGTGTCTGGAGTAATATTGCTGTAGTTCTGGTCCGCTTTTTCTTATCCTTATCTCCAGCAATTCGGCATTTGATGAAGTTGACACGGAGCACATTATGCTAACCCAAGCAGGAGAACAAGAATGCATTGTTTGTATTTTAATGTCTTTGCCTTGATCTTCTTTTGTAGGTTTTTGTAAAGTATATTAGAGAAAGGTCTAAACATCCATTTTTCTTTACATCGAACAAGCTTATATACAAATATTTCCTCTGCTTCCTGGTCTTATTTGCAGCGTAGTAAGTAAAACAATGGTGACATTTCATACCAGGCTAGACTAGCCCGGAAACAAACTAATATTTTTTTAGTTCGTTACCATGTAATCATGCAACCTTCTTCCTAATGCAGAACTAATTCCCCTAATTTTTTTCACTTCTCTTCCGTATCCATGATACAGTGAAACAAAAGGGAGAAGTTGGAGAAAGCCTGGTTTAGGCAAAATGGAGATTGGACCATACTTTGCCTCTGGCGGTAGAAGTTGGGGCATTCTTTACGTTTGGATGCGAACGGATTCATAATTAAGGCAGCTTTAACACCAGTTGACCTCTTATTTCATAGGTGGAATCATGGTGATCCGGTGATAACAATAGATCTAAAATTCTAAATCATGACATGGCTTTGGCTCAATAACAACTTAGCAAGGCTTTTGTTTTTTCCCAGTTTTGAGGTAGCTGGTCCCGCATTCAGCCTTTTTTCTTTAATAATTTTAGAAGATAACAGCCCTTTTCTGGTGTTAGGCATTTTGATGATCTACTGATACGCTGTTATTTCGATTGGCTTTTATTAAAGTCAGGCAGAATATTTTTGGCTGCAACCAACCAACCAGGAAAAGGGACGACGAATCAAGCTTCTCTAAGTTCTAAAACTTTTTTGATCATGTAGAGATTATATCAAATTAGATCAAGGAGATAAAAGAAGCATTATGCGCCAACCAATCTGCACATTGATTTGCTTCACTTAGGAGTAATCAAGTTTGTTTAAGTTCTAATTTTTTCTTATTTTTTTTGTTAATCTATCCCCATCTTTGCACTCAAACTCCTGGAGTTTGAATTTTTTTTTTTCTTAGTTTCCATTATTTATTAGTCCTGAATAATACATAAACATTCAAAACGAAAAATCTGGTCAAGTATATAGTGTATGATTGTGCAATTCATAATGGCTAGCTATTGTCTTCATGGAGGGACATGGTGGCTTGTAGGTTTTGTGTATTAATTCATGCAGAGTTGTGTGTTGAAACTTTATGACTGGATTCTGGCATGGAAATTTATCCAGGTGTGAAAGCTTCAAGATTCGGCGTCAACCCTTTCTTGAGTGTTACGTCTTTGGTTATGTTGACCTTCAAATTTACTCGGTTCCATTCTTTGGTGTTTTTCGGTTCTACAAACATGGCAGACAACGATATAAACCCAGATAAGCAGAATCTAACCCTAAAATCATTCGTGTCGGATCTTGTAATTGACTTCCTAAAACTATACCAGTACTATAATATAATACTATATTGCATACTACTTTTACTATATTATATGGTTTATTTAGTTAGCGCTACACAATGTCATGATGATGTCAGTTCCAGAAGTTGTCTAAGACCTGCAAGAAAAAAGCAGCAGAGAACCTCTAGAAATTTGTCTCTAGAAGCAAACAACTTATACCTAAAAATTTCTCTCCTGTAGAGTATTCAACAGGAGAGATCCTGTTAAATAAATACCATTGATTTGTTTAATCAATGGCCCTAAAATATATAAAGTAAGAAAAACTAAAAAAATTAAATAAGGTAAAAAAAATTCTGACCAATGATTTTGAAAATCATGGCCACGATTCAATCAACAGGACATAACTTTACAGGAGAGAATCTCAATCCGTAGTATGCTTATCTTAATTGATTGGAATTCAATGAACCTGCACATCACGAGGAGGGGCTTGTTTACAGGGAAGTTAAAAGTCATTAATTGAAGGGGAGGAAAAGTAATTGAAAAGGGATATACCAGGGGCGACTATGTTTCAAAACCATTGGATTAGTATAATTAAGAATTGATCTTGTAACTTTTTGTAAACCAAGACTTCAATTTACATCTGGTCTGTTTGCTTTAGGGGGCATGCGGCCATAGCATCCCCACTATAGCAGTATACTAGCTTTAACCCTTTTCCTCAAAAAAGTTACATAGACAAAACAAAAAGTACCTTCCCCCAAAAATTTGCTCTCTGCTCGATAAGATTTCTGCTAATGATAATGCCACACACTTCGGCAGTTACCCTGAAAATGATCTTATGACTTTGCTAATAGTATATACTTAAGGATATAATTAATTATAGTTACCTCTTCTCTAAGTCTCCATGGTTGTAGAGGGGTGTTTTTATTATACCATTTTCTTCTTTTATTTGACATTGATTGAGGTGGCAACATGAATTGATATGGATAGCTAAGAATTTGGCGCTATGCTGTTTGAAGTTATGATTGATAAACAGATACTTAATGCACTCATAACCTGTTAATATATTAATTGTCACAAATATGATTAATTAATAATCCGGTTAGGATTATAAAAATTCTAATACAATAAGATTTTCTTTTTCGACAGAGAAAAAACCATCTTTTTTTTTCATAAAAATCTCCAATATTCTTCTGGGAAATTTTTCCATGGCTGATTAGATTACTTCTACATTTAAACTCACAGCTGGCTATGTAGAAATATAGGAGTCGAAACCAACAAACAAGCCACCTAATTGTTCCCTCTGTATATTGAAACACCAATACCTCCATTTCTGCTTAAAAGTGTTTAGTCCCTTATGGTGTGCCGTGCACTTTTTCAGGTCTTTACTATTACCAACATGACTTTGCTTTTGTTGTCAAATACATGCTCAAAGAAAGAAAAACCAACCCAAGAAAGTGAAAAATAAAAAAAAAATGCTAATCTTTTTCCTTCTTTTGATCAAAATGTTGCTATTATCATAAAAAAAAAAAAAAAGCGTATATCTTCCTCCTCGTCAAAGTAAGAAAAAACATAAAAAGTCCCTTTTGACTTTTCCCTTTTTCACTTTGAGCCTTCAATTTGTTGGGTTGTTCCCACTAGCTAAGTTTTCACGCTCGAGTCACATCCAAGATCAGAAGAAATTCCAGACCCAAAAAAAAGACTATGTGTCAGAGCTCTGAATACAATGTTATGTCCTTCACAAGACACGACCACAATCAATCACTACTTCTACACACGCAATTTGCAGAGGAGTAGTAGTAAACTTTTTGGCATTCAGATTAAATATCTTTTGTCATTTTCACGTCAAGTAGTCCAGTATGCATTTGAAAGTCTGATCCAATTTTTCTACTGCTTACCTTTTGACCTTTTTTATGCTCCCATTTATTGAAAGTGAAATGCTTTTTGGATTCGAACATAAAAAGAAATTGCTTTCAGGATGCTATAGAATAGAATTTTTGTGGAGTCGGTGGCAAGGAATAACATAGAAGAAAATGATAATCTGAGCATGTTACTTTTTGTTTATAAGTAAATCAAACTGAAATCTTTGATTCTAATCTGAATTATACTCTTATTTCAAGAAAAAAATCTGAATTATACTCTTAATAAAAGATGCATGCGGTTTATTCAAACTTATTCCGGTAAGAAGAATGAAAAAAAGAGAGGATATTTCCATATAATAACAGAGTTCAATACAGTATACAAATGCTGCCCACAAACTTTTTTTTGGCACTTCAAAGAATAACATATATCTAACATCTTAAAAGACAAATCTAAGCGGGTAAGATATGAAACCTATTGGGAGAGAGGGGAAGGCTAAGGATGGCAACGGTGGTCACCCCTCTTAATTACTTCTTAAAATTTACATATAGGTTCATTAAAAACATACATGGCCACCACTTATTTTTTAAGTTTTTCATATCAGTGTATATTTTATCTATATTCTTTTATTAATTTAATTAGTGTTACGTACATATTAACTAAAACAATTTTCAAACTTGTAAAAAGAAATAGTAATTGAATTTGTTGTAGATAAAAAGAATTCATAGCAAAATTTTATAATAATAAAATAAATAGTAATTTATTTGTAATTCATAAATTATTTTTTACTATCAGTTAATATGTATAAATTATATAATGATAGAAATACTTAATTATGAAAAGTTATAATTTCTTTTTTATGTTAAATAATTTTTTAAAAAATATTTTCATTATTATAATTAGTCACAAATACTTTATTTTTTTATATTATTTAAGAGATGATTCGTCACGGTGTTTTCCGTAATTAACATTCCCAACATTTATAAAGTATCCATCAGAAAAGAAAGAAAACTTCTATCAAGTAACCAACAGATAATAGACAAATTTTACATAGAGAAAACCTACCGAATCAAATAAATCAGTCATCTTAACAAGCTTTTTTTTGAGGTCATGAAAAGCAACGAGCCAATAATAATAACCTCAACATTATTGTTGCTTAACCTGTTGGCTGTAAGAAGCTCCGAAAACTAATCAGTAACTGATAATATGTTGACTTTTTTTTGGTAGCTCATCACACTATCTATTTTTCTTTTTTTTTTCCGCATTGATATTTTTTTCTAACCTACCAATCTTTTAAGGGATATAACAGACTCAAATATAATTAGGATGGAGGCATTATAAGAATCATCAGAATTATGGCGCTTTTGGAGCGCTACATTCTCAAGAATCATAACTCAATGTACCTTAAAGCTAGAACGGCTCATTTTCTAAGTTTATCATTTTATGGACTCTATATATATTTTTATGTCTGCTAGCTAGCTAATCTACCTCCTGTGGTCCTAGTCCCTAGGTGATTTACAGAAAAGAGCCACCTATTCGGCATTGTGGGATATCTTGATCTTGAGATGGGGTTTCACTCCATTTTCTTTTGTATAGAGCCGAAAGAGCATTGGAATTATCGAATATTGGGACGTTTTTCATCTAGGGAGTCCTTGTTGCGAACTTCTTTTTGGAAAATTAAATCAGGCAAACTTATACTACAGACGCAACTCCCAAAGTGAAATGCAGTAGTGCAGGGAAAAATAGATGTTCTTAAATGGAAAACAATAAGAAACTACGAAAGCGGACAACCACAAGCGAATATGTCATAAAAAATGAAAAGGGAAAGAAACCAAGATGCCTTCTGTGTAATTATCCGGTTTCTCCCTTCCTCATTTTTGCCTTGATTTTCTTTGCAGGAATTCCACCTTTTGAATTTCACTATTATTTCTTAATCCTTAGATGTTCTAAGCAAGAGTTCCTACAATATAAAGGTTACTTCTCTTTTCTTCTTTTTTTTTCCCTTTTCCTATTTCATTTTTTAGCTTTTAATTAAGGTGTTGACAATTGCTATTTTGCAACAACGCCATGTGATGATGAATTACTAACATAAGATAATCCAAATCTGAATTTATTGCCCACAAACGACAACTTTGATGACATGATTAATCAATCAAACTTTTCTTTAAATGGAGGCACCGGCAGTCTTGCATTATTACTTTTTTCTTTTTTATCAATTGTCTTGCATTATTGTTTGATCAAGATTCCAGGACCAAGTCACATGAACCCATTTATACACTGCTTTCTTGTAATAAAAATATTGGATCAGACTGTAATCGAGGTCCTACAACTAACTGCTTCTTTTTTCTTTTTTTTTTTTTGGCTCAGTTCTACAAACAACTGCTTTTGGAGGGATATGAATCACAATGTTTTGGTTATATTCAATGGTTGTGATGTGAAAATTAATACAGGAGGCATAATTTTTAATTTTTTACAGGAATTATCGACAAATAAATGGGAAAATTACCAATATCAAACATGTTGGTTGACACATTTCTTGCACATCTTAAATCTACCTGATTTCATAATTTGTATCAATAGAAATTACGTATAAAAATTATGCTCATACACAGAACCTGATGGCAAGGCAACTAGAGGTAATAAAACTTGGACAAAAAAAAATAAATTTGCAAACACACAGTTTGTATATAACTTTCATCCTGTTTGTATGGATCCAAAATTCTACCTGACAAGATCAACACGAGATGGGTGAGATCTGTCTTTCCGACATTTTGATTTTCCTGTTTTCATGTACAGAATTACATTTTCAAGCAATTTCTTCCTGTATGCAAATCTTGCTTGATGAGAATAATCTAAAAGCTTGGACTACGCAACAAAATGGCACCATTCCATAGATTACCCCAAACCCTTAAAAATATAGTTGTTTCTAACACACAGGGGAAGAAATTGTAACTCCAAAGAGGGGGACACATCTGCTGTTTCCAATTTTCCTGTTCTCAACATTTTCCCAGAAGCCTGTCAAGATAAAAAGAGACCCAAGATTCTGCTTTATGGAGTGCTTCTCTCGGATAACTCTGCTCGCTCTGGGGCTGAAAATTTCTCCCTTTCAGAAAAAGAGACAAATCTTCTAGTTACTGTTGTGTTGTTGGGTACGTGGTTGGTTTTTCTCAAACGCCACAACCCAAGCCTCTTGCTTCTGATCCTTTCATTATTCTCAATCTCTTGCAGGATAAGATAAACATCTCCCAAGGAACATCTCCAACCAGCATCCAGTCACCATCTTTGTCCTCATATGTAGGAGCATATTCTGATCCTTTGTAGCCTTCCCTTTCAGAGTACTCACCTTCAAAAATTAACAGAACTCGTCAGAATATTGATTACAGAATCTAATCTAAATATGTATACTAAGAGACAAACAAGTTGAAGATATGCAAGAGCATGGCATGTATGGAGCTAGTTAGTTACCTATGGTGAACTTGAACATGTTCTCCATGGCCTTGAGGAGCTCTGGGTAGCCCTTGTACATCTTAAGGTCAATCTTTCTAAGGTATGGAGCTCCATCCATGCTTACTTTCACGTAAATCCCTGCAGCCTCTGCCTGTTCAGCTTTTTTGGGCTGCACGTTATTCTTCCTATAGGACCGAACTGGTGGCCACCCCACTATCTGTGCTCTGGATTAATCAAAAATACACATATTAGTCACATATACGACAAAGGACTAGCTAGCAAATATTCAGGCATCATCAGAAACACAAAAGTACTATGCCAAAAAGATGTTAGGTCAGTGCTTACTTGGGAGCAGGAGCAGTTTCTGTGTCATCTTTTTGAGCCAACTCAGATTTTCCATTGGCTGCAGATTCCTCATGGGTTTCCATCAAGGGGCGCTTGTTGTTTCTAGCAGCAGGAACAGCATGTTCCTCGTTACCATCTGTTCCTGGCAAACCCAGCCTGAGCTCAGTTGCCTTGAGGTTCAAATCATGATTCACATAGCTAGCAACACCACCTTCCATCTTCGTACGTAGTTCTTTCCAAAACAACAGTCTTTGATTATATTCCAAGAACAAAGCTTTGAGACAATAGAGTCGTGAATGAGAAGAAGTAGAGAGGAGGGAGAGAAAAGCTTTCTGTTTTTCTTTGAGTGTGTGTGTTTTTTTTTCAAAGGAAATGTGTGTTTGTTTCTTGTGGGAGATGAGAATGTGAAAGGGAAGGGAGTGTATTTTATAGACTATGTGATAATAATGTGTCGTATAAGAAGGGAAATGGAGGGGTGGTGGTGGAGGGGTTTGTTAATCTTTTCTTGCAAGTGCATGAATTGTGGACAAAGGCAAGCTAAGCTGTCGGTAGCAATAGCAGCACCTTTGAGGCAACTTGTACATGCATTTTGGGGACAAGGGTGGGACAAGCACAGCCGCCCATATGGACGGACCTTTCTTTCTTTCTTTCTTTTATTTTGATGTTGATAAGAATTACTAACAAGTTTTGAAAACTCATACTACTACTTTGCACAAAAGTATGAAGAGGGGAAGAAGGGTCAAGATGAGTTTTTGGAGGCTGTGGGAGGAAAATCAGGATCGTTGGTTGCTTGGGGCAGCAAAAAAAAGATTAGGGAACATCACCATGTGGGTATTAGGGTCCACTTTTTATGGTCGGTATGGGCATAGTATGGTCATGTGGGGACTAGAATTTGGCAGTGAATTGATGGGAATGGAAAGAGTTCTTCAATGCTTTTCTGTGGATTGTTTATACTAAAATGGAAATGAGAGAATTCTTTGTGAATGGGTTATGGTGGACATGACATGTGGGATTTGAATGTGAACTTGTTTGTGCATACAAAAGCTCATCCCCGACATGGTATTGTTCTAATCCACTATTGGTGCCGATCAAAAAGGCAGAAATCAGTAGAGAATATAGCTCCTTTTTTTTTCAAACAAGGTAGTGACACTGCTTCGTTGATGGTATTAAGAAATTTATTTAGTTCAAGGCATCATATGCCTAGAGATTCCAGAAATCTAATGGATGGACATGAACCCAGGTGAAAAAGATCCAAATATAAACGCTATAGATATTCTCCATCATTTGAGAATAAACAGAACGAGACAAAATCTGTTCAATTTATTAGTGATATGTACAAGAAGGGGGGGGGCTCTTATTTCTATCCTTTGGCATCTGTTAATGTATGTGGAGGAGGGCAGTGCTTAAGATATTCATTCACATGGTAAATCATCCAATCAATCCCAGAGGAAAAAAGGGACTATAAAAAGCAAGCCATTTAGTAACAGCAAGAGGAGATACGTAAGGAGTGCATCATCAAGAATTGACTTGTACTACTAATCTTAGGCCTCACTGTGTAGAGTCCCACACCTGTCCATTGGTCTGCATCCACCACGCATAGGACACTGACTAATTCCCCAATTCCAAGCTCTGTGTGTACTGTACAAAAATATCAACATCAGGGTCCATTCCTGCTTCTGCACACCCGTGTGCCTTGAAAAGTTGTTCAATAATTATCCTCTCCCCTTGGTTTTCTGGTACATTTTGTTGTTGGACAAGTAATAATGTTTAATGAACCATTATAATTTGTACAAGTAGTAAAAGTTTTCTGTTTCTAATTTGCAACGCGTTTCCAAGCTCCCCATCCCTTCTTGAGTTTCATTTCAGGCTGCAATAATTATGAGCATGACTTTTGACTTGCCATCTGTCCCCTCACAAATTTGTAGGCCTAGACGGTGTTTGCATCTCAAAAGTTATTGAAATTCTTCGTACAAAATAAGGCAATTAATTTGATATTTAGAACTTAGAATCACAGCCTAATCAACTGTTATACCAACCAAACAGGGAGAAGAGATCCTTTGAATTTTTGGGTATTAGGGTTACTAATGGCTTAACTAGAAGCATCGGTGGGAGGAAGAATATAATATCCCAAAAAACTTGAAATTATTGGAATTTTTCTCGACATTAGTGAGATTGCACATATGATCAGAAGCTTACTAAAATTAGATAACCAAAATATGCTCCTTTTTTTTTTATCTTAACCGGTGCATATTTTATTAATGTAAAATTGGTTCCAGGGAAGATATAATATAGTTAAGAACTCTGAAGGAAACTTGGCAGATTATGCTTGGAAATTTTGGCACCGTTTTGTTAGTCTAAATAAAAAGGATGACCAAAACCTTTGCGGGTAAAGATAGAACATGGCAGGAACATGACAAAGTCGAAGTCCTGTTAAGAGTTTGACATTACAGAGCCAAAAAACACCTAAATGGAGCCAAGACAGAGACAAAAACCAGTCTTTTTGCTTACCGTTGAAAAGAAGCAATGTCGGCTTTCCAACTTGAAACGCTTTCTTTCTACTCCCTCTCTCAATACTTTTTTTGCCTAATTTTTGCAAATCACAAGAAGTCTTTCTTTTTGGTCTAAAACCGAGATGTATATTAAAAATATACCTGAGCTGAGTACATGATTAGGAGTCGGTAGCTCAATCCGACTCCTATTTTAAACAAAGATAACCGATAATACAACAGATACAAATACATGACGAAAACTTATAGAATGACATGGCTAGAAACAGACTTGATACATTGGAAATCACATACGTGAATGGCTCGATGAGGTCAGAGAGATAGGTAGGTATCTGTCTGTCGATCCATGTCAACAGCTGAACTGGATGCCCCTGGAGAGAAGATCATGCGATGGCAGTCTTCGGTGAGTACCACGGCCGTGTGGTTTTGGGAGCGGTGGCGGGTGGGGGCTGAGGGAGTGAAATTGGATGAGATGATTGGGTAACTAGCTTGGGGGGGAGTAGGTAGGGTGATCGGTCCGGTGGGGGCCTGTGTAATAGCAGAGGGAGACAGGGTGGCTTGGGCATTAGACACATCTTTTAGGGTTTGCCTTTTGGGGTTGCCTTTCGTAGCAAATTTGGAGATTTTTACAGTTTGTGATTTTTTTATGGATGGTGTTGGGGCTTTGGAGGAAGCTTTGGTGCTGGATTTCTTGAGGGGTCCGGCTCCTATAAAGTCTTGGAGTGTGGGTGGGCCTGAGGGGGTCGATGATGGTTGGGGTTGTGGGGCCGTTATAGGGGTTGGATCGGGTAGGGCAGGTGGGGAGGTCGCTGTGGGCGGGTCAATTGTGGCTGGAGTAGGGAGAGTGGCTGGCGTTGGGACTGTCTGGGCCACATTACTCAGCAGATGGAATCGGTTTGCTAGAGGGTTAATAGGGGAGGACGCCGGAGGGACCTGAGGGTCGGCCTCAGGGCGACGGGTCGGACGCCTAGTTCGTCTCGGAACATTCATCCAGTCACCTCTCTCAGCTCGTGACATGGATGCTGCTGTGGCACCTGGTATCCCGGTTGTGGCGTCCTGTGGATGAGGGCTATTCGGACAAGCTAAGGGGTTGTGATCTAATTTGCCACAAAGACAACAAATATTGGGCAAACCCTCATATCGTACCCGTAGGGGTTCCCCTTCGAGGTACACGGTGCCTTTCAATGGTTTAGTTAAGTCAAGGCACACAGCAACTTTAGCAAATTTAGCTCTATTGGGATTAGAACAGTTACCATCAAGTTTGACCGTTCTGCCCACCATGTTGCCCAGTTGCTGGAGAATCGTGGAGTGATATCGGTTGGTGGGAAAGTCAGGAAATTGAATCCACACCACTATAGAGTCGATCGTTCCGTTGGAGGCTCGGAAATTGGGCGACCAGGGTTGCACGCTGAGCACGCTGCCATAGATGGTCGAGGGGCCGCGGTCAACGCATGGATGTAATCCTGCACAAGAAATCTTTCTTCTTCTAGCTAATTAGGCTCGTCACGTCAGCATTCACAAGAATAGTTTACTCTTATTTATCTTTGTTATCTTCACGAGGAATATAATTATATAAAGGATTAAATTATATGGACAAACTTTAGACTGAACAGGACGTACAATAAAGCTAAAAACCCAAATAAGGCTGCTTCACACAGTCATGGGCTAAAAACCCAATCTTCTAAAGATGCGAGAGGCTGACAAGGAGGCCAATTTGTTAAGCTTCCCTCGGTGTACAATACAAGCAAGGCAGTACAAGAAATAACTTATCTAAACACATAGTATTTAGTTATATCCTGGCCATTAGGACACTGAACTCCAAACTTGAACAAGCTTTACTTTGGTTTCCACTTTCTTCCTCATATTGGTCCAATCTTCATGTTCTATATCAATTTTGGATTGATATTATAAATTTTTGAATTGGGATTAGTTGTAAGCCTTAGTAAAGTTATAATCTGACTTCAGAATTCCAAGTATTGTTTTGACAAGTGTAAATGTCCACATTTCAGCAACATTACACCTTGTAATATTAATATAACCTTAAGAGCCTTTTTCTTTTTTTTCCAATTGGAATGAAGCAAGCCTGAGTATTTATGTCCTGTGAGCTGTATCCGGGCCTTTCTTTCCCTGGGCTATGCTTATTCTACTCGCTTTGATTATACATGTCATCATCGGAAAGTAATGTAGCGATAGCAACATCGATGAAATCCACAAAAGTTAGCTACATACATTCTGTGGTCTAAGCTGTTTGATAGCTTGCAGTAGCTAGTGGTACCCAAAGTTTCAGTGTGGCGGTATCGCTCAATCATGAAGAACCCGCAAGCAAGATGGTGATGCACATCAAATGAATCAGATATGGGTCTATTTCGAGTTACTTGATCCACAAAAATTTTCCAGATATTGGATTTGGGAATTGATATAAGACTCATCAATGGAGTACTTGAAGACATGGCACAGCTAGCTTTGACCGAGTACTTGGAGTGACATGGACCTTACAGCATTTGGTGGTGTACACAGATTCTGATCTGTTCTTGTTCGGCAGCTCTGCGACAATCTTGATGTGTGGTCGTGTGGTAGTGATAGGTCAAAAACATTTAATTTGAGGATATGTTGCTATATCTTTTGCTGTGTGTGCTTGGTTTTCAAGTCTTATCCTGAAACTTTTTCAGCTTAATATTAGCTTGAGATTAAAGTTTCTTGGAGTTTAATGAGCCCAAATTCACCTCTCTTTTTGTTCTTGAACCCAAAAGTCCAAATATCATCTTGGTCACTTAAGACTCACAAAACGTGTATTTGGATGAGAAAGCACACTTACTTTTTTATCAAGAAATGGGAGACAGACTTAATTAACTAAAATATCAGTCACATATGCAGTTGTTCAATTTTTTTCCTTTTTCCAGTAACAGGCAACCAGGCAGCGTACATAGTGTCCATGTGCAAAAGATTGGATTTTTCTTGTTTTCGTATACAAAAGTATATGTGCATCCATCCATTAGTATCTTATAATTAATTAAGGCATAGGTATTTAGTCTGCAGGAAACGGTCCTAGGAATAAGACAGAACTGTCTGATCGATATTCTTTTTCTGAACTGAGTTCTGTTTATATTCTCACAGCTTTGTTTGCCTTTCCTGAGATCACAAGTTACAGACATAACGGCCCCCATACAGGAGGGTATGGGCTGGATTTTCTTTTCTTGATTTATCTTTGCATTTAGCAAGTCGGTGCTGGTTGTGCCAGCCTAAGTTTGTAACTTTGAACTCAAGTCCTAACTAAGCAGGAACAGATATGATACAGAAACATGGAAGCAGTGAGGTTCTGCTCTATGTTTTACTGTCCAAGATGGACGAAAGTTCTTGGAACAGGAAGAATTTCTTTGCTTTGTAGGATTAGATATCTTTGAGGGTGCACAAAATGACAAATATACAACTTAGCCAATTAAATATGGTGGTCCAAAGATAAGCCAACTAATGTGGTAAAGGAGATTATCCATCTCATGAGAGAAAGCCCCCCCCCCCCCCCCCCCCCATAAAGGGAGGAGAACTCGACAAGTTGTGGGAACACAGTTGGAGCAGGAAAGCACCTTTATCTGCAATAAATCCGTAGGCTTTTCTCTTTACTAACCATAGGCAGGACCACGTTCGCAGTATAATAGGTCCATATCTAATGTTTCTGGCTACACATACATTGCACGCCCAATTCTCTGGTTCCTCAAGTTTTTTATATTGTTGGACCAAACCTTGTGTGTTTTCAAGGTCTCTCACCTACCTGGCGCCCGCTTTCCTCCTCCTCCTCCTCTCTACTACTTGTCAAGCATGAGGCACCTTTATGATCGATAGGCACAATCTTGAGATCTTTAACTGAGAATTTTTTGCAGAGTTGCATCTTCTTTAGATGACAGAGACATATATTCATATTTTTATTCCTCAAGTAATTGATAAGTGATGCTTATATACTTGATCACAGGACCTATCAACATTACCAACACCAACGACTTGGTCCAAACAAAATAATGTCCACAATATTTCCAACTTTCCTTTCTCAAGTAAAATTTATACATGAATCAGTTAAATGATTCTTTTCTTCACTTTAACTTCAATTATTCCTAGGTAATTTGATCATTAGCGATGCAGGGGTATAAATAAAATCAGGGTTTAGGGATGATAACTAAAGGTGAGGTAATTTGTCCTATTGCTAAAAGCACTAAGCGGTGTGTATCCTGAAACAAACAACTGTGCGCTTTTGATGTGATTCTGTGCAGCTTTTTCACTCGAGTCCCGGATGAAGATAGAAAGCAACATGTTTGGCATATGGTTAAGGATGATGTATGCATTGATTATTTGCTTAATTCCTATAATGGTTGAATTGGATGGCCTAGCTGTTACATCATCAAAGAATCATATTATTAGTTGTTGTTTGTTTTCTATCAAAATTATCAGTATACAAACAGATCACTACTTAGTATATATATATCTAGTCATTAATAAAATTAGGTGCAAGATTTTTGACAGAAGCATATGTTAGCTTTAGTCAGGAATCATAGTGAAGCCCTTGTGTATGTGTGTGCGGAGGAGAGTGATTTGAAGAAATTATGGTGGACCATTATGGTCGGAAACAAGAAGATATGAGTCCAAAAATTCCAACTCGAAAATTAAAGCGTGTTTCAGACAAGAAGATTTCAGACACACAAGAGTAACGTTGACAGGAAGCATCATAGTAAGCAGGTACACGTGTGGTCATTATATGGTGGGGATCATTTTACAGAGGAAGAAGTCTGGCTCGTTTGTCAGGGTCTAATTTGACGATGGAGGAAACCAATAAAAAAAAATACTAATATTTTGCTGGTATGAGCAGTCTTCCTTCTGGCTATTATGGCTATGATGCGTATGTACTATGTGTATAGTGTTTTACATATTTGTTTGAGGATAGGCCAAGAAATTTGCTTGAAGATGGTCCAGCCACGCCTGCCTATTAAACTAAAACCATTCATGTCTTATGGCCTCATTGATTTATCAAGATTGAAGTAGAGGGTGTGGGTAGGACCCTGATGCAAGTTCCAAGCAACAACAGGATCAATGATCATATCATATATGGGACCGAGGTAGCTAGCTACTCTGGTGTTTCATATTAATGAAGGGTCTAATGTACCACCCATGGGTCAAAAACTTGGAATCTGAATCTAGGGAAGAGGTTTGATCTTCTTCTTGTATACAGAGATTCACAGCAGGGAATTTGTTTTACCCACTAAAGTGTAGAAACATAGAACAATTAAAAGCTTAATTTAGTTGAGGAATGAATAGAAACAAGGAAATTCAATGCATTGGCCACTTGTTTCGAATAAATGAACAAAAAGACGAATTGCAGCTGTGCTATGCCACTGAGTATCATATTAGATAGCAAGATTAAGGATCATAAGGCAAACACTTAATTGAAAAAAAAAAAAAACCCGATTGTGGGTGTAAATTTGGAGGGATTCATTGGGTATCCATTTAGAACCCAACAAAATTGAAGGGATAGCATAAGACTGTAGGGAAGGCATTTACAAGTTTTAGGTAACATGGGTCCCTTGATTAGGGCCTTGAAACTATCAGACACCATTGGTTGACGGGCCATAATTGGGCTTCTTACAGAATCAGGATACATGTCACTTTTGCCTTAACTACATACAGGGCCTCCTCTCCTCCTGGCTTCTTTCTCTCTTGGGGGGCGTATCTATCCCATGAAAATCATGCCACAATCAAGCAAAACCAGTACTAGTAGACAAATCCTAGTTTTTGTTACTTCTTTAACTTCTGTACCAGGTAGGACTATTTGCAGCATATATCTCTCCCGCTGTCGCTTGGGAATGTGGTGAATATTTGATGTGCCATTATTTTTTTGATGTGCGGGTTTCAGTATCACTAGATAAAATGATTTCCTGAAAATATATATTTCCTTAATTAGTTGTGTACTGGAGTAAACCAATAATTTTTTATCCCCCGAGTAAACGACATATCGAGGTGAAAATGAAAGGAGTACGTCGAATCTATGCCCTCTCCATGGATGGTTTGTATTTCGGATCTGCAATATAACTAGGTGCTTGGTTTGCGTCGAATCTAGATGAGTCGGGGCAAAGCTTCATCTATCAATGTGAAACCAATTTTTTAAAAAATTTAATAGCAATGATATCCATGATATTTGATTTAATCAACAATTTTAAAAACCTTTAACAAATCAGAAAGTGTAGGTGTAAGAAAAATTCATCCGTCCCTTAGTTCTTGAATGACCAATTTGCAAGTTCTCTAGTCACCACCACTATCAAAATTTTTTGAAGCAAAATGTGATTCAGTTGATGAGAATTACAACATGTGGAGTACTTAGATCAATAGACTAGAGCTGTTCCAACTTCCAACCCCTTTTTATATATAGGAAAGAGCTGTTCTAACTTAATTAATAAAGGCATTTCCATTGAAATTTGGGAATACAAGCCACCGTTTATAGGGGTTACCAGATTAGGTAAGAAAAAAATACTACTACTATGTGGGATACGGAAATTCTGATTGCTACGAAACTGATTCAGCTTATCTACTTTTCAAAAGATTGGGGATTCACTTGTCAGCCACTAGAGGATACTTGAGATCAACTTCGATTTCTGTTAAAAAGATGTTATTGGTGATCTGCATATTTCCATGATTCATCTCAGATTGTGTATAAACCTCGTCATGAGTGACCACACAAGCTCCCAATAAAACAGATTTGTGTGTTGACTTCAAAAATTTTCCAGGTATATTCACGACGTCAAACGAAAGAAGTGTATATATGGCCATATAGATTATATAAGGCATTAAACGCGTTAGTTAGGCCTAAAAAGGATAATCAAGTTAAGGAAAGGGGCAGGCAATGGTACTTAGGCTAATTTTTTAACTAGACATTCCGAGCAAATAGTGCACTGTTCAGCCCCCACCATGGTACCCATTGTCCAAGTTTCTACCAACATTTGGAATAATATTATTGCATATGAAGATTCTCATATATTGCAATTTGTAGGCCCAGCATAAAATAGAAAGAAAAAATATATATATACATATATAGATTAGCTAGTAGTGATCATAATAATTTGTTTGATCAAGTAACATGACGATTAGTTAATTTGGCATGTCTCCCTCCCAAAGGTATCAAAATGGGATCACCCATAGATCTGCCAGTGCATAGAGGGGATAGAGGGTCATGGGATATGATACCATTGATTATGTCAAAATATGCATTAACATGTGCAAACATGTAACCATTGTTAACTGAGGCCGAACTTTGACATAGTCGACCGCAAATCATTTGGGTTTGTGATATGAGAACATTTTTTTCTTTTGATGGAAAAAAAAAAATGAGAGGGAAATCGGCATTTGACAATTGATACAAGACCCAGGAGGGAGAAGATGTTGCATTATTGCATTTACACCGTCCATCCACATCTTGCTGCAATACGTACCAGCTATTCCGTCCCGAGTCTCCCCTGGTCACTCAAGATAATTAACTCATTCCATGTGATACTCATAAAAGTTTAAGAGATGATCAACAGATCAAGAGAGGCCAGGTGATGTCACCTTAATTAGTGTGTTTAAGTACTCTTATTTAGAGAGTATGTATGAATAGCATTATTAAAAAAAAAACTGTATATTTAAAAGGATGTGTCAAGTTTAGAATACCCAATAAAGGACTATATATATCGCTTAACCAACCTTATTGACACACAATCTACCATATGGTCTCTTCGATCCGTTCTATATCAAGTTACTAATGCAATTTCTGTTAATTTATTTTGGTTGCTGGGACTTTTCCGCCTAATAAGTTGAAAGTTTTAGCTTTGTTAAGCAAAAAAATAAGGTCCCAAGTCAAGTTTTCTAAGTACGACTGCTTCCTTCTTCTTTCTTTTTTTTTGGGATAAGCAGGAATTCCAAGTCAATTCGAATTGATTTCATTGAAGAAACTAGATTAGTTACTATGGAACAAGTTTAATTATAATACAACATAAAATAGCCAAATTTCCAAGTCAACTCAACTAAGATCTCTTTTTTCTTTCTTGTTGGGTCTGAATCAAAATATCAGATGCATTGCCCATTGCAATGCAAGCTATGAATTAAAATCATATATATTAGAGTTTAAAATCTTTCTCTGCCAAGCCAAGGCCATCGATCGAATGTAGACATAAATATCAACACTCACTTTTAAGCTAGAAACCAAAGAAGTACGTACTGTGTCGACTGATCTCTCCTTTGGTTTATATACATATATCTCGAATCCGTGGCCAAGAAATGACCACTTTGCAGGACCAGCCTGTAGGATACACATGATATTTTGCCTAACACCAGAGAACTCCCCCGCCTAAACCCCTTTGCAATTAGGCCATTAATTAATGAAAATCCCAGGGTTTATGAAATTTGATTTTCTTTTTATTTTTCTTTTGTTTTGATTTTTGGTTGCCAGATCGAAGTCACTATCTTCACTGGCTAGATTAGGATATGTTCGGGTTTTCCATTCCAAAATGTTTAGACTCTCTTGTATACGTACTTTACATGATTCTGACTCCCACCCATATATCCAAAAGACGAAAAATGTATATATATGTTTTTATAGGCACTCTCTAAACTGTGGCTGGGAGTGACCCATGGTTGACCACTGTGGGATAACTTTTTTTTTTTTTCTTGTTGGTACATGGATGATTATCAACATATATAGAAAAAAGAAGAAAGAAAATTAATCAAGAAAAAAGAAAAAGAAAAGGAGAAGAAATTATACAATTAAGCTAGAATAGGGTTGGAAGAGATGTTGATATGGCAAGGGCACAGCTTGGGTTAGAGATGTTTCCATCTCGTTTGGATGTGACTTGTCGCTAAGTCACCACCATGGCTTCAAAAGCTTTAGAGAGAACTAGTGATGTTGATGAGTGATGACTGTTACTACTTGATGTTAATGTGTCCTGCAGGGGGCTTATTGTGTATGACCTATATTCATATTTTTTCTACATATATACACCAAATTAATTAACAGTCCCAGTTCAAAGGCAATGTGATTAACTTTGTTCTGAATTCTTAATTAGTTATATATGAGGAATTAAAATAATTAGAATGTATGTATATATTACCTATCATGATGTGGTGTGAACTACTTGGAAATCATTTGCCATAAAGTTATGTGGAGATATTTAAGAAACGGCGCGGTTAATTTAAAAGAGAGGGTACGTACACTGAAAAAGGTTATTTGATTAAACAATACTATAAGTATATGCATGACTTGGTCCTTGCATTTATTTGAATTATTGGATCATGTGCAAGTTCAATACATGCACATTGGAAGGCTCTTGGAAGAACATCTCAAGATAATTAAATTTAAGGATGAGAAATAAAAAGGTTGGAGCTAGGGTATACTGTATATGGTGGCGAGTTGATAATTTATTGGTATAATCACCAAGAGATCCCGTGGATATGGAAGATCGGAGGGGTCGATTGGGAGTGGAATAGAAAGATGGCATCGCAAAATTTAAGAAGAAGAAGAAGAGAAACACAATGTATATAAGAATATATACTTGTTACTTATGCAGGAACATGAAACCATTTCATTTAATAGTTACAACTTATAAATGTATCGCCTTAATTTTGACTTGGTCATCATATATGATTCCTGGCATCTATTGCTAATTTTTTTGATTAAATATGAAAAATTGTTCCTAATTATGTTTACTACAAATATTGTATGATTAAGCTAAAACAAAAACAGGGATTAATTGAGATATATATAAATTATCATGTGATTAGTTAACTAAGTAGAGAGAGGCAAGAGGTAACATCGGTTGATTTGACGATAAGGAAGTTATTGTAGTTAGTTGCAGGACAAGTTCTGAAAGTTGCTGCTAACCTAAGGCATTTGAATATATTGTTTATGAAACAGAACTATTATACAATTCAATCTATATAAATCCAATTATTCCTGTCAGTACCGAGTCTTTTACAAAATATATTTCTGCTTAATTATATATATACATATATGCACTTGAAACATTTTCTTTTCCCAACCTGACACCATGTTGCTGCTTTTCAATGTGACAGTTCGTTTAATAATAATAGTCATAATTAATTAATTAACTAAGTTTTCTTTCTTACCAAAAGGGGAGGGAAAAAAAACCATTGGCTGATGAAGTCGGTTTTAATTCTTTTCCAATCAGATCAAGACCAATTAAATCCCTCCACGTGGCGTGGGAACCAGAGATGAACAACTTGATATGACACACACATGCAGACACAAGCTGCAGAAGCACAGAGAGTTATATTATTGAGGGGGTTGGGTTGGGTTTCTCTTGGCTGGCTAGCTTTCAAAGAGCACACAAAGCAAGAGAGGACACACAAACACACAAAGAAGAGGAAACAAGCAGAGCTATCATCCCCCCAATAACAACAACCAATAATACAAAGCCCACAAACATATTTCAGCAGCTATACATTACATATATATGATATAGTATACTACTCTTTACCTACAAAAGAACACACATATATCCGTATTGTTATTACCACCTTGGCCGATAAAGAGAGATTATGGCGAGCGTGCTTGGCCCCGACCGAGACTTCAACTACAAGGAGACTGAGCTGTGCCTGGGATTGCCCGGTGGCGTCAAGAATGATGTTGCTCCACCGCCGGAGACACCCAAGGCCGGCAATAAGAGAGGGTTTGCAGAGACTGTGGATTTGAAGCTTAATCTCCAGGCTAAGGAAGGTTCCGTGGATCTGAATGACAGTCTTGGTAATGCTTCCAAGGACAAGAACCACCTCCCTGCTGCCATCAAGGACCCTGCTAAGCCACCAGCCAAGTAATTCCTTCCTTCCTTCCTTCTTCTTCTTCTTCTTCTTTTGATGCTACTTCTCTTTGTGTATGTATATATTTTTTGTTCATATATATATATTGATGAAAAATTTATCCTACTTCAAAAACTTAACAATCTGTGGATTTTCTTTTAATGCTGCAATATTCTGAAAGAAACAAGCTTAGGGTTCTTAATTTCTGAGTCTTCTTCTTTTTTAGTAATCTTTTTGTGCAATTCTGAAAATATTTGAATCATTGGTTTTTGTTTTTCTTTTTGGGTTTTGCAGAGCTCAAGTTGTGGGTTGGCCACCAGTTCGATCCTACAGGAAGAACATCATGGCTCAGAAGAACACTAATGAAGAAAGTGAGAAATCAAGCAGCGGAAGCAGTGCAGCCTTCGTGAAGGTTTGCATGGATGGTGCACCTTATCTGCGTAAGGTGGACTTGAAGATGTATAAGAGCTACCAAGAATTATCTGATGCCTTGGCCAAAATGTTCAGTTCCTTCACCATGGGTACTTAATTAGTCCTCTTATACTCATTTTTTCATTTTTCTGTTTCTTGTTTCTTGCATAAAATTTGAAGCAAAAAAGAAATTTTACATAAAATCAGAAAATCCCGCATATGAGATCAAGTAGAATTTGTGAAAACTAGCTTCCTTCATTGTAATCCCCTCTTTATTGTTGAGATCCAGCTTACTTTGAGGTTATAGCATTTTTTTCTACTGGCATATATATACAATAGTTTATGCTGATGTGATATTGTCAACTTTTTTTTTTTTTAATTATATATATAGGTAACTATGGGACTCAGGGCATGATAGACTTTATGAATGAGAGCAAGTTGATGGATCTCCTCAACAGTTCTGACTATGTGCCAACCTATGAAGACAAGGATGGTGACTGGATGCTCGTGGGCGATGTTCCATGGGAGTAAGTTCCTCAGTTCATCATTTAAGACCCTAAAAAGCATGCAAATAATTAAGCAATAAAAATCCAAAAAAATGACACAGACTAAACTATCAAGCAATTTGCGATATTACAACAAATATCATCATCTTGCTAGGCTGGCACATATCCTTAAAGATATTTGCTCTCTAGCTCGTGATAATGAAAGAAATTTTGAGTGAAATTTTCCAATAAAATCTGCATTTTATCTCCTGCAGGATGTTTGTTGATTCGTGCAAGCGCTTGCGCATTATGAAAGGATCTGAAGCTATTGGACTTGGTATGAACATCCTTCAATTTTACCTAATTCCCTTCTGATATTTCTGGTTTTGAAAAGTAATTACAACATTCCTTTAACTAACCCGTATATACATTTTTTTTTAATTTACTTTTCAGCACCAAGAGCTATGGAGAAATGCAAGAGAAACCATACTTAGTTTGCTTTGCTTCCTCTTTTTGGCCTTGTATCAGAGCAACAAGGCACCTGTGCAATATGGAATCGAGTCATGGTGTTTGTTTTGAATGTGTCTGTATTTTTATTTGATCGTATATAGATATCAAAAGATCTCTAGGCATTTGTAATGGACAAGAAGCAATAAACTTAACCCTATTGTCTGCCTTGTTTATTACTGATGGCTTGCTTAATAATCGCCTGTTTTGCTAGTGTTTGTTGTTGTTGTCCTGGCTGTCATAGTTGTTGAGTGTTTTATTCCTTCAATTTAATGCTACTTTCTTCTCTCTTTTTTTTTTTTTTTCTTCAAGAGATTCCCTTATCTTACATACGTCCTTTTTTATTCATCAATGTATGCATGTTATTATTATTTCTGAAGAAGGCAAGTTATTAAAATTGATGACCCCGGCCAAGTGATGGAAGGGGAACAAGACCATGTGCGTCGTGGTGGGGCTTTCAATTATGACCATTAGTTTATGCTATAATGTTTTTATAAGGTTCGGGTATATGCAAAATGTATACATATATATATTCATATATGTACGCATTTGATTGAACTGAATGTAGACTGGCGAGTGAATGTGGTTGTGATTCTCTCCATATATATAATTGTGGGTGGTGGTTAGTTGCACTTGCATGTTGGGGTTAATAATATTGTGTTTATTATATATGATATAATCCTAATCGAATTTTATGGGATCACTACATAGCATCATGAATCTATATTATAATACAGTATGTTAATCTCTCATTACTCTCAAACACATGTGCACACACACACTCACACATTATATGGAATAAACATTTCTTGGATCTGGCATTTGTGACAGCCTCATGTTCCATCTTTAACAGAAATTATATGACAAGTGATGGTCCAAAGAAATTATGCTACCAAAGGCCAAAAAACTGTGTCTTACACAAAAGTGTCATGCTTCATTGCTGATTTTGCGAATGTGGTCTCAAAAGTACGTCATGCTGCTCCATATGCTAGCTCCATGTGGAAAATTTATAATCACTGTGTTTTTCCTTCTTACCAAAAATTTTAAGGTATAAGGTTAATTATCGCTAGATGTCATCTGGTATTTACGAAATAGCCTTTACACTTAAGTTTGAACTTCCCTGCCATCCATGTCTTGAAATTTTCGTAAGTTAATTAGGCTGGTAAAAAATACGGATTGAGATCTTCTCCTGTAAAGTTATGTCCTGTTGGTTGAATCGTGGTCATGATTTTCAAAATCAATGGTGAGAATTTATTTTTACCTTATTTAATTTTTTTTGTTTTTCTTACCTTACACATTTTAGAGCCATTGATTAAACAAATCAACGGTATTTATTTAACAGGATCTCTCCTGTTGGATACTGTACAGGAGAGGATCCAAATCCAAAAAATACTGATCATGACAACTTACTAGCTAGGTCATCAACAAATCATTATATTCCTAAATTTTCTTTTATCAAAATCTATATATGGTGAATATTTAACAAATCACCATAAATGATTTAAGTTTTCAGTTGCTTTTACTATAAAGAGGGATGGAATGGAATTCTTATAAAAAAAAAAACATAAATAAGGAGCAATAGATATGTTTCGTAGTAACTTTTCTTTTTTACTCCTGCTGACGCAAAAGCGCCACTTCCTGCTGGGCAGTATACGAATACTATAAAACTGTGTTAGATCAACACGATCATATCTGAAGAAAAGAAATTAATGTGAGACAACAAGACGATCATTTAATTTTGGTCCACGAAAGTGTCAAACATACCCTGTTCTATTGCCTCAAGGATTGTAATATCTTTTCCTGCGTGGGTAATTAATCAAACCATGCACTAATCAAACTAGTTGAGTGTTCTTTTTACGTCAGTTTCAACCAACTTTGTAACAGGATCTTCTACTGTCCCTTTTCAACCCAACAAAGAGTTGGAACTTAAATCCGAAAAGTTCACTTAACGCTCTTGTCGTTGGTAGATTATGTTCTATGATTCGGTTAGATCCGATTTACTAAGTTATAATTATCCTAGAAGAAGTACTTAAACTTGAGCCCAGTACATTTAAGTTGAGTGATATTCAGCAAAAATGAATGTAGGTCTTGAAGAATTGCCTAACCCATGTTTAGTTAATTACTTTTCCTAGCTAGAGAGGTCCCCAAGTTTGGCTTAGTATTATTTATTATGTATGAAATATTTCGCGGATGAAACTCTCTAGATGTTTGAAAAATAAAGCTAGATTCAAGTGGACACTAAGATTTTCTTTGATCCTATTTGGGGAGTCCAAGTTCTCGAGCTGACAAAATACCCACATTTTCTTTTGCAATTCATCTTGTTAAAACCGGGGAGACAATACACGATGCCCAAGTGAGTTCTATACGCGTGACCAGGACACCACTCTCAAGGTATTGGGTACATGTGTCACAGACACAGGATAGCGCAACGGAAGAATACCCAATGTTCGTGCGGCTCTAGGTTCGAAACGATACCTAGATCAGCCTAAGCAAACAAAATAATAAAAACACAGGAATTGGAATAAATCTCCGTAATATTATTGCTCAAAAGAATACAACAACACACCACAACCCAACCCTTCCCCTCTCATGTTATTTATGGACAAAGATTAGTCAAGTCCAAGCCCACAATGACACAAACCCGTTACATAATTAAGTGACTAATTTAACTATATAACAAACCCCTCACCAACAATCCATGTTGCACACGAATTTGGCTCACACTGGGACTTTGCGTGCCTAAAAATCCCAATGCGTGACACATGGGTCCACTTTACTTATATGTTACCCACTTGGCCTCTTTCTCTCCGATGTGGGATACGCCACTCACATTTGTATTCCAACAATCTCCCCATCGAGCGTGAGACTCTTCCATATCGGACATCGGGCCTACTCCCCCTTCAATGGAAACATTTCGAAAACTTTCGCAACATGACCAAGAGTGTAACAGCCCGGGTAAAAATTTTGGATTTTTACCGGACTATAAAAGTCTATTTACCGTGATTTACTGTTGAATTAATCTTGGGTAATTAATTCAAGGTAAATCGGGAGTCGTTTTTCGAAACCGAAGGTTTTCCCGCGCTCGGGAGTATCTTTCCGACTAACCGAGCCTCGGTTTTCAGTTTCGAGAGTTGGACGACGCTCAGGAGAATTAAACGGATTTTCCGAGCCCAAGTCATATTTTTGGACTCGGGACGGAAAATTACGACTATGCCCCTGTCCTCTTCCTTCTCTTCTTTTCTTTTCTTTTCCCCTTTTTCTTTTCTCTTTTTCTTCTCTTTTCTCCTCTCCCTTTCTTTTCTCCTCCTCCCTTTCCTCTTCTCCGTCGCGAGCAGCACCAGTGGAGCTCGTCTTCACGCCGCCTCGCTGCTCGGACGAAGCTGACCCGTTGCAAACCCGGAAGCACCTTGTCGACCCGCCTTCTTCCGCCGCCTACAGCCGCGCCTTGCCTCGCTGCCTCGCCACCCACGACGACTGACCGCCCCTGCTGCTCGTCTGCTCGCCGCCTGCCGCGTCTCGTCGCCTGCCACCTCGTCCTCCCGCGCCGCCACCTGCATACAAAGGTAAGGGTGACGACCCATTTGTGAAGGGACGGGTCGGGTCGACCCGCGAGACAGGACTGGGTTGAGTTTGGGCTAGTGTGGGCTAGGGTTGGCCTTGTGGCTTGGGCATGCGTCAAGTCTTGTGGGATAGGTTATAATTGGATTTGGATTTAATGTTGGCCCAATCTGAATTGGTAAAATGTATACCTATGGGAATAATTAATCTGAAAAAAATAATAATAAATAGATTATGTAATCTGAATATATGTATAAACTATATTTTTTTGGGAAAAATAAATATAAAGTATATGGTTATATTTTGTGGAAATAATAAAGTAACTATCATGTTATATTATTTTCAAGGAACTAAGGTAATTAAAATATAGGCTATACTCTTTGCAAAAAAATACCATATGATAACTACATTTTAGGGAAGAATACAATATGTATATATTATTATTCTTGGAAAATATACATAGGTATATTTCTGAAATACATATAATTATGCTGAATTATAATTGTTGAAAAAAATATTTTTTCTTAGAAAATAAAAATGTATATATATATTAAATTATATTTATTTTCAGAGTAAGTTTTTATGATTATATAATTTCTGGGAAATAACCTATACAGCATATGATTAATATATATAATTTTGACAAATAATAATATTTGGTAATTATATTATGATAAAAATTTATTAAAAAAAAGGTAATATTTTAGAAAATATATATATATATATATATACATATGTCACAATTTTCAGAAAATTATAGTAATTATCATTTTGGAAAAAGGTATAATATTTTAACGAAATATTTTGAAAGGAGTTTTAATTAAAGTAAGGTATCGAAATTATATACGGAAATACGTACGATAAATATTTTCAGTAGAAGATAATAATAACGGATAAGAACCGGGATGGGCTATTTCGCATTTTGGCATCATAGCATACCAAATATGTGCATTTATGTGTATGCATTGTTTGTTGTATAGGTTATGACATCGAGCAGTTCCTGTGGAACCGGCTTTGGACCGATCGATGTTTCCAGAGTTGAGTAATCGGCTAAGGTGAGGTTAAGTAAATATTTATTTACATCCCGTGATATCAAGTTGTTGTTTGCTTACTGTGTCCAATGATGCTGGTATGATACTTTGTGGCTGTGTATGGTTTGTTGTGTGATGAATTATGTTGAAAATTGTTGCCCTCGATGTTGTTGAGAATATTGCTACTGTTGAGTTGTTGACTATATGTGACATTGCTGGTGTGAAGCCTTGTGGCAGTGTATGGTTGTTGTGTGAGGTATTAAGTTGATAATTGTTGCTGTTGATATAATTGATGATGTTGGGATTGTGGATATAAGTAAGATTATTGTAGTTGTTGACTGTAGAATTGTGTGAGTTGAGTACCGGGGGTACTATTATGTGATGACAGTTTGATATTGGTTATTATCCAGACGAGCGGAGAGGCTGCGAGCCTGCTCGGGATAATGAGATAATGGTTGGATGATAGAGATGTAGTAACTAGTCGAGGAAAAAGGAAATAATAAAATTGAATACACTTAGACATCTAGTGAGTCACAGTTAAATGTTGGAACAGCCAGATGGTAGTCTGATTTATGGTGCTGGGGGAGAGTGTGCTTGGGGTCTGCTCCCTGTCTGTACCAATTATTATTTTTAGGCGCTGGGGGAGAGTGTGCTTGGGGTCTGCTCCCTGTCTGTGCCAGTTTTACGTGGAGGTACCAGGGCGGGGTCCACGGGCTAGCTAGCTTGACTACCAGGCGACGGCCATCATTTAACTTGTGATAGGGGCCCTGATAATAAAATTGGAATAGCGTGTCTAGAATCACCCGTGTGTATATAAGGTTCGTGAGAACCTTGGTTAATTGTTGTGTTGTGACTTGGAATAGTTACGGTGTATGTATATGTATATTTGCTTATGGGTTTACCCGGTGGGCACTTCGGACTCACCCCTCACCTGCGGGCTTTCATCCCGTAGGATGAGTTGTTCATTGTACAGGTTGATGCATTCCAGACAGGCTGCGGCGTTATCCCTTGGACGGGCTTGGATCCATAGTTTGCATGTGTCGCATACAGTGTTAGTTATTTAAAGTCTTCCGCTGTGCATACTTTTGCTATTATTGGGCCATTGGGCCGATTGTGTTATTGTTATCGTTTTTATTATGGGCTGTCGAGCCCGAGTTATTGTGGTTCACACTGTATGCTTGGGTTTACTTGGTTGGGTTGTCAGTTGTCACAGTTCCGGCTCGTGTTTACTGTGTACGGTAAATTCGGGTCGGGGCGTTTCAAAGAGCCCACTCTGCCATCAAGCCCGTTCCAGGAGCACGCGTCTGCCGATGCTCCAAGAGCTCATTCCATCGGGAGTCACGACTTACAACTTCACTCTTAGGCCGCGGAGCCAAGCCACTCAAAAGCATGCACCTGCCAATACCACTCTTATCCGGAGCCACGCCTTACAGCCCCAACCAAGCTTTAGTCCAAGAGCCTAACCGCTCTTCGTTCCACATGGGGGCAGCAACCACGGGAGCATCACCATCTCGCAAACCATTCCGTCCCAGCCATGTCGCCCGAAAACCAGGGAGACAACACGCGAGGCCCAAGTGAGTTCCATACGCGTAACCAGGACACCACTTTGTAACCCAAAACCTCAAGGTATTGTGTACATGGGTCCACTTCACTTAAATGTTACCCTCTTAGCCTCTTTCTCTCCGATGTGGGATACACCACTCACACTTGTATTCCAACACATCTACTTACTCATGTCAAGTACAATGAAATCTTGACTTTAATTTAAGATGCAACTATATCCAAGCCCTTGAAATGTAATATATACAGGGTCCCAAATGTGATGACAATCCCTACTATTCAAACAACTAAAAAAAATTGTATGCCAATGTGACTGCAACGATTCCAGGAATCTTTTTCAGGGACAGTTCCAGCCTCAACGCATTTGGATGTTGATACAATGTCTAAAAAAATAGCCCATTAGGAGAGCTTGGGACAGCCCGAAGTTTCTATGTTTACTTCCCTCAAAAGTGAAGAAAAGAAGCTCTTGTAGTTACCCCAAAATTGACCCATCTTTCACTTCAGGTTTAGTCGTTCTATCATTTTAATCCAATGATTCGACTAGTAAACTAATAACCCCGATGCAATTAATGTTCTCAAGGGACCAAGAATCAACCTGTTCAGTTTGCTACTGTTCTTGTCCAATATGTTGGAAACAAATCAGCAAGGGCCCATCTTTACGACCCATCCCATGAACTTGTCCTACTTTGCTGATGTGCTGAACATAGAACATAAAAGAGGTACACTATCCATTATAAAGCCCAACAGCAAACCATCCCAACTACTTTTCTCACAGGCCCAAATGAGCTAGTTGCTTAATTTACATGAATTCATATTGATATAACCAAAAGCCCAAATAGAGTAACTACAAGCTAGTAGTAGCAGTAAGCTTCTCTTATCCAGGTTTCGACCAAAAAAAGTAAGCTTCTCTGAAAAAAAAGCAAGTAAATAGAAAAGCTTCCATTTAGAACACAGTTCCCTTCTCTTCTTGGCACTTTTCCTTCTGTCGAACTTCTTCTTGGCACTTAATTGGCGCAGTCACATCACTAAAAATTAGTAGTAAATTAATTACATAAGTCCATGGTTCCCAAATAACTGAATAAGCATTTTTGACAATTGGCAATTGGCGATTGGAGCAGAATGGCAAGCGCTGATTAGTCTAATGCCGTAAAAACACCTTCTTCATCGAAAGCTAAACCATCAATAAATCAATCCGCGAAATTAAAACCAAAAAACTTGTCCAGAGCCAAGCCACCCTTCTTCCCCACTCCCCCCGAAACCCCCAAAAGGGGTTTTCTTCTTTTTTTTTTTCCATTCTTCTCCAACCCAACAACACATCCTCCCTTACAACTCATCACTCACCCACTTTACTTCCTCCTCAAGAATTCCTCTCCTTTATTTTCCAATGAAAAAATCGCCGTAGTAGAACAACAGATCCCAGAAAATAAGAGGCAAGGCTCTCCCTACTTTAGTCCACGATGGATTTCACTGAACTGGAGGCGATCGAAGGCCTGAGATGGTCATGGAACGCCTGGCCCACCACCAAAACAGAGGCCACCTCCCTTGTGATCCCTCTCAGTATCATGTGCACCCCGCTCATGCAATCTGCAGAGCTTCCCATCCTCCCCTACGAGCCCCTCGCCTGCACCGCCTGCGGCGCCGTTTTGAACCCCTACGCCCGCGTCGACTACCAGACCCGCATTTGGAGCTGCCCCTTCTGTAACAAGAGGAACACTTTCCCGCTCTCTTACTCCGGTATCGGCGAAACCAACCTCCCCGCCGAGCTCTTCCCTACTTACAGTACCGTGGAATATAAGGTTGATAAGAAAGACCCCAACTTTGGCTCGGCTTCGCATCTGGGTTATGGCTGGAGTAATGGGTTGTCGTCCTCTAGCTTGTCATTGTCGTCGATGGGGTCGATGGGTGGTGGCGGTGGCGGCAGCGCCGGCGGGGAGCCCAGAGGGACGGGGCCGGCCTTTGTGTTTGTGGTGGATGCGTGTACGGATGAGGAGGAGCTGAGGGCGGTGAAGAATGAGCTTTTGTTGGTTGTGGAGAAGTTGCCGGAGAATTCCTTGGTGGGTTTGGTGGCGTATGATTCAATGGTTAGGGTTTATGATTTGGGGTTTTCCGAGTGTACCAGGGTTGTTGTGTTTCACGGGGACCGTGAGGTTTCTTCAGAACAGGTAATACTAATGAAATGCAGATTTCTTTTAGAATAATCTTCTATTATGACTTATGCATTGATTTATGTGTATATCGTATACTGTGGTTGTTCGAGTGATGTGTATGTTAACCAATGCTTGGGCTGGCACGTGGTTCTGGGTTAGTTTTCCAATTTCTGGTTTAGCTCTTAATTGTGGGGGGACTAAAATTTTAGAGGAGTTACATATAGTGTATGCATTGATCAGCTAGTCAGTGTCTGCTGTCCACTGTGTCCAATTTCTGGTTTAGCTCTTAATTGTGGGGGGGACTAAAATTTTAGAGGAAGGAGTTATGTATTGTGTATGCATTGATCAGCTAGTCTGTGTCTGCTGTCCAATGCTTTAACTTGTGGTGGAGGCAGACTTCTACTGAATGCTGGGTGTCTGTAGGGCAATACTTGTTACTTTTTCTTTTGGTGTTGTATCAAGCATCTGAATGTTGGATAGATTCAGTCCTAACTTGGAATTCATCTGTTATTCGTCCTTGCTTTTCTTCTGGACTTGTGTGTGTCTGTCTTCATTTTTATGCTTTTGGTTGGTGTGGGTTATACTTGCCTGAATGTGTTGCATAGTTTTAATCTTTTTTGTGCTTCACGCTGCTTTTCTTTCTTCTCGGAGTGGAGACCTTGCAGTCATACTATAGTTGTTTATGGATACAGCGGCATTTGCCTAATTACCTCCAGGATTAGTAGTTCAAAACTTTGTATTTAAATTTCTTATAATATTTTCAATGTTAGATGCCTATTTGCGCATGATAGTTGCTTATGTTAGATCTCTTGCCTTTTCTTTCCAACTTGCAGGTCCGACAATTTTTAGGATTACATGCTGCTAAGAAGCAGCAACTTGGAAAGACATTTACCCCTCAGCAGGGATTTTTGCTTCCTGTATCTGAGTGTGATTTCAATATCACCACTGCAATTGAAGAAATTTGTTGCTTAGGGTTAAATGTAGTAGGCCATCGCCCTCAAAGATGCACAGGAGCAGCTATAGCAGTTGCTCTTGGTCTTATTGAAGGATGCTCAGTGAATACGGGCTCCAGAATTGTCGTGTTCACTTCTGGACCTGCAACTTTGGGCCCCGGGATTGTTGTGAACTCGGATCTCAGCAATTCTATCCGAACCCATAGAGATCTCATAAATGGTCATGCACCATATTACGATACGTCTTGCAGCTTTTATGATCAGTTGTCACGGAGATTGTCTGATTCATCTGTTGTTCTGGATTTATTTGCTTGTTCTCTTGATCAAGTTGGAACAGCAGAGCTGAAAGTCCCTGTGGAGAGATCAGGTGGATTCATGATGTTAGGAGAGTTATTTGAGTCAGACCAATTTAGAAAGTGTCTGCGGCACATTTTTAGTCGTGATGAAGAGGGGTATTTAACTATGTGTTTTGATGCAACAATCGAGGTTGTCACCACAAAAGATGTAAAAATTTCTGGAGCGCTTGGCCCTTGTGTTTCCCTTGAGAAAAAAAATGGTTTGGTGAGCGATCGCAAGGTTGGGGAGGGTGGGACCTATATCTGGAAGTTGGGAACACTTACCGATAAAACATGCATAGCTTTCTTCTTTGAGGTGGGGGAGGAGCACGAACCCCAACCTGGATCTGCTTTTTTTATACAGTTCATTACACGTTACCGGCATGGGAACATGGGAGTCCGGAAAAGGGTAACAACTGCCGCAAGAAGATGGGTAGGGAAGAAGTCACCAGAAATTGCTGCAGGTTTTGATCAGGAAACATCAGCTTCGGTGATGGCCAGACTTGCAATCCACCGGTCAGAGACTTGTTATGCTCGAGATGTCATCAGATGGTTGGATGACAACCTTATATGTTTTGCTTCGAAGTTCGGAGACTATATCCAAGAAGATCCGTCTTCCTTCCGCCTGTCATCGAACTTCTCTCTTTATCCCCAGTTTATGTACTACTTGCGGAGATCCCAATTTATTGATGTTTTTAACAGTTCTCCTGATGAAACTGCATTCTTCCGCCTGATGTTGAACCGTGAAGGGGTAGTAGGCTCTGTTATCATGATACAGCCTACTCTTTTTCAGTATTCCTTCGATGGCCCTCCCGTACCGGTCCTACTGGATGTCCGATCCATTTCCCCTGATGTGATTTTGCTCTTCGATTCTTACTTCCATGTGGTTATTCATTATGGGTCCAAGATTGCTCAGTGGAAGAAACTTGGTTATCACAATGATCCAAACCATGAGAACCTGAGAAAGCTTTTGGAAGCTCCAGAAATTGATGCAGAGCAATTAGTTGTGGATCGAGTTCCCCAACCAAAACTGATAAAATGCGACCAACATAGTAGTCAGGCCAGGTTTCTGCTTGCCAAGCTGAATCCTTCAGTTACTCAGAATTCAACCTACACAGAGGGGTCAGACATCATTCTTACTGACGACTTGAGCTTGCAAGATTTTGTTACTCACTTGCAGGTTCTTGCAGTAAGGAGTTAATTTTTCAGTGTCTTGTATATATCTTCATGATCGAGTTGATCTGGCTTCCCCTTCTGCGGATGAATCATTGTACACTGCTTGCTTTCTTTAGGTGGCTCTCTTTTCATGAGCAATAGGTACTCCCCGACCTTGGATATTGTGGTCCGATACATGTAGGACATTGATTTCCTTTGTAATTTGACACGTTCGTCATCCAAAAGGAACAAGAGACGGACAAAACATAACTTTTTTTAGCCTGTAGGAAATAGAGGTCATTATTAGCGCCTACAAACGGAAATAAAGCTCAAATTCACGTACGAATCACCATTAAATGTCACAGTTGTTGAACTTCTTTTTTCTTTTTGTGTGTGAGACACCATCAAACTTTAACCAGTCGTACTCCTACGTGCATGAAAGTGGAAATCTTTTTCTTTGTCAGTGCATGAAAGTGAAATCAAAAGAGAGCTTAAGGCCAAAGAGGTAAGCCTATCAGCCACTAGGTTGCATTTTCTAACACACAATGAGTAAATTGCATGAGTGTGGGGGTGTCCTCAAGTCGACTGCTCAATTCTCCATTTAATACAGCCATTAGATCAAAGATTATTGGACTCAGTAATCACCCTCTGCGCATCTAGATTATGTGCAAGGATCAGACCCCCATAAATTGCCCAAAGCTCTGTAAGATTGCTTGAGCAAGTTCACAGTCGTTGAACTTGATTCACCTTCCTTTCAGGTAAACAACGAAATAAACAATACAAAAGAATAATGTTCACCATCAAGCGGGGGGGGGGGGGGGGGGGGGGTCTGAAAATAACATTATAACATTTGATAACAAGGAGAGGAACCTCCCCCGAGTACCCTTGAGACTGATGTCCACTTCACTTTAGGTTTGGCACTCCCAAAGATAGTGCCGCACCATCAAAGGTAAGATAAATAATTAAAAGAGGTAAATTTTTCTTAAGGGTTTGCACCAATACAAACTTAGGTCGTGGCGTCATATAATTAGATCATATCACAAAAAAAAATCACCATGGAAATTAATAATTTATATTCTTTTTATCATATTTTTATTTTTTTGTTTACCCCTTAATCTTTTAAAAATGTTTAAATTTATCCAATTATTATCCATGTAACAGCCCGGGTAAAATTTTAGATTTTTACCGGACTGTAAAAGTCTATTTACCGTGATTTACTGTTGAATTAATCTTGGGTAATTAATTCAAGGTAAATCGGGAGTCGTTTTTCGAAACCGAGTGTTATTCCGCGCTCGTGATTTTCCCGCGGATTTTTCGGAACTAAGTTGGTATTTTTCGGGTTTCGGAATTTCTCGAAAAATCACACCGGAAAATAACCAAGGAGGTATCTGTTATTTTCTGGTCCGGATCGGACTCGCCCGTAATACAGACGGATTTGCATTATTGTTTCACATGGATAATAGTTCATCTTTCAGTTTATAAAAAGAAAACAGATGAAGAGGAGAACCGGAAGGAAGCAGGAAAGGAAGGAAAAAAAAAGAGGAGAGAAAAAGAAAAAAAAGAGAGAAAAGAGAGAAAAGAAAAAAAAGAGAGAAAAAGAAAAAAAAAAGGAAAAAGGAAAAAAAAAAAAAAAAAAAAAAAAAAAAAAAAAAAAAAAAAAAAAAAAAAAAAAAAAAAAAAAAAAAAAAAAAAAAAAAAAAGGAAGAAAAATCAGAAAAAAAGAAAAAGAACCAATCAGAATAAAAAGAAAAGAAAAAGAAAAGAAAAGAAAAATCAGGAAAATAAAAAAGAAAATCGGAAGAAATAGAGAAGAAAATAGAAAAAAAAAAGAAAGAAGAAACCCACTGCTCACGTCAACCCGGCGCCCCTGCTACTGTGCACTAGGACGAGCTCCGACCGTCTTCTCGCCGCCCGCCGCCCCCAGCTGCTTCTCCTCACCGGCGCGACCTCGCCCCTGCCATCGCCGAGCCGATCCACCGCCGGAGGCGCCGTCACGCGCTGCAGACCCGCGGTGAAACCGGTGGATCCGCTTCTCCGCGCCTCTGCTCAGCCGCCGTGCCGCCTCGCGCCGCCGTTCCACCGCCCCTGGAGTCGCCAGCCGCCGCCTGATCCCCTGCTATGCTCGCTTCCCTCCCCCGCGCCGCCGCCGCCGTCGCCGTCGCGTTGCTGTCAACCCGAGGTGAGACCCGTTTGACCCGCGTTCAACCCGCTTCGATTGGTCGGGTCGCGCTGTGCTTGAATGGGTTTGTGGGCTTTGCGTGTTCTGGATCTGGGCTCGGGTTGGGCGTGGGCCGGCTGGGCTTGCACAGTGCGAGCCTGGTCCGGCACTGTTCAGCCCAGTCCACCTAATTAAAAAAAAACAATTTACTTATATATATATTTATTTATACATAATATATATTTTGGAAAAAAAATATAGTTATTTTGAGTAAATTACTGCCAATTTAAATATGGTATTTTTGTTATAATATAAATATATTTACTTAGTTAAATAATTAAGTTTTATTTTGGAAACCATTATTAAATTGGAAAAAAATATAAATACCATATAAATAATTTCTGGAAATTTAATATATATATTATTTCGTCTGGAAAATTATGATTGTGGTTTGTGTAAATAAATATGTATTTTGTAAATTAAAAGTAATTATGTTTTGTGTTAGAAACATTATTATATATATTTAGAAAAAGATAAATAGCATATATTATATTTTCTAGAAATTATAAATACGTTATTATTTTCTGGAAAATTATAGTAATTACTATTTTGGAAATTATAATTATTTTATGGAAATATTTTTTAAAAAAGTTTTAATTAAAGTATGGTACCGAAATTATATTCGGAAATACGTTCGGAAAATTAATTTCGATAAGAGATAATAATATCAGATAAGAACCGGGATGGGATTAATTCGTAATATTGGCATCATGACATACTCTTATGTGCATTTATGTGTATGTATGATTTTGTGTATAGGTTTTTGGATATCGGGCAGTTTCCCGAGGAGCCGGCGTCGGACCGGTCATTATTTCCGAAGTTGAGTAATCGGCCAAGGTGAGGATGGATTTCCTTCAATATGTGCCTATATTACTCGGTTATTGTGTTTGGTGTTATTGCATTGTTGGATGCTGTGGTTTAGCTGTGTTTGGGTTCGGGATGTTTATCCCGGTGTTCTGTTTGGTTTTTGGGATGTTTATCCCCGTATTGATTTTCTGTGTCGTTTGGAATAAGCAAATGGAATTAATAATGAATAGTGACAAGGATGTCGATCCTCGGTATTTTGGTTAGGGATGTCGATCCCTGAGTTTGGTTTTTAATGATGATATAATTGTCACGTGGTAAGTAGAGGTACGACCGGATGGTTAGAGACTGTTTTGTGGTGGCCATGATCTGGGTTCGTGTGATAAGCATGTCTATGCTTGGGATGTCTATCCCGGTTTGTTATTTTTGGGATGTCTTATATGTGCCTATATTACTCGGTTATTGTGTTTGGTGTTATTGCATTGTTGGATGCTGTGGTTTAGCTGTGTTTGGGTTCGGGATGTTTATCCCGGTGTTCTGTTTGGTTTTTGGGATGTTTATCCCCGTATTGATTTTCTGTGTCGTTTGGAATAAGTAAATGGAATTAATAATGAATAGTGACAAGGATGTCGATCCTCGGTATTTTGGTTAGGGATGTCGATCCCTGAGTTTGGTTTTTAATGATGATATAATTGTCACGTGGTAAGTAGAGGTACGACCGGATGGTTAGAGACTGTTTTGTGGTGGCCATGATGTGGGTTCGTGTGATAAGCATGTCTATGCTTGGGATGTCTATCCCGGTTTGTTATTTTTGGGATGTCTATCCCTGGGTTCTTTTTGATCTGGCACCAGGAACAGGTTGATAACCTGGTACGACCCTAGCTTATCCGTGACGGGGCCCGGAAAGATAAAATTGGATAATTGGATTTAATCTGAGTCATTTTGGTATTGGACCGATTTTGGGTCGAGTCTTTTGGTTGGGCTGTTTAGCCCGTGTTTTTGACTTGAGTAGTTATAGTGTGCATACTGATCGTCTTTCCATTGTCGTGAGCACTTCGGACTCACCCCTCATGTAACAGCCCGGGTAAAATTTTTGATTTTTACCGGGACTGTAGAAGTCATTTTACCGTGATTTACTGTTGAATTAATCTTGGGTAATTAATTCAAGGTAAATCGGGAGTCGTTTTTCGAAACCGAAGGTTTTCCCGCGCTCGGGAGTGTCTTTCCGACTAACCGAGCCTCGGTTTTCAGTTCTGAGAGTTGGACGACGCTCAGGAGAATTAAACGGATTTTCCGAGCCCAAGTCATATTTTTGGACTCGGGACAGGAAATTACGATTTTGCCCCTGCCTTGTTCCTTTTCTTCTTTTCTTTTCCTTTCTCTTTTCTTTTCTTTTTTTTCTTCTTTCCTGCTCCCGCGTGAGTTTCGGTCGCCTCTCCCGTGAACTCGTGAAGCTCGCCCGTGAAGTCCTCCTGTGCGCTTGTGAACCTTGCACCCACCATCTCCTTCTTCACTTCCTACCCCGAGCACACACAGCACCAGCCCTCACCTTCACCACTAACTCCTCGTCCTTCCTTCTCTTCCCGCGACCAAAACAAACACCAACTCCCATAACCCAGTTCTTCTCCTACAACCTGCTAAACCATCAACCCGTATTCTCCTGCTTTTCTCAACCCAGAAGGAAAAAGAGAAAAGAAAAACAAAAAAAAAAGAAACAAACACACACAAACACCACGCTGCCAACCTCTTTTCTCCTCCTGCCGAGCCACCCCCACCACAACGCCACCACCGACGCTGACCACCACCCGCGCGTCACCACCTCCTCGCGTCATCCCCTCCCTTTCTTCCTTCTTCTCTCCTTCCTCTCCACCTCTTCCGGCCGTCGCACCACCGCTCTTCCTTCCCAGCTTCTCTTCCTCTTCACCAGCTGCCGTCGGGTTGCTGCTGCCGACGACCCGATACAATGTCGCACACCTGCACCTCAACATGCCTCCACCTTGCCTCCTCGCCGTGACCGCCGCCTGCGACCATCTCTTCCCCGAGCTCGTCAGCCGCCGTCTCCAGCGTCGCCCACCCGTCGTCTCCACGCCTGCACTGTGCCACCGAACTACCGCCCCGCCTGCAAGCCACCCGCACCGCCTCGCCTCCATCCTTGCCGCCCGCCATACTGTCGCGCCATGAACGCATAGGTAGAAGACGATGCACAGTAGTGTTTTGCATGGGTTTTCTTTTAACGTGGGCAGACTTAAATATGCATGTGGGCTGCTAACTTTACATGGGCTTTTTATTTTTCATGGGCTAGAGATTAGTATGTGGGCTGAGTAATGAGCATGGGCTTGTGGGCAATGGGCTTTGTGATGGGCTTGGAGCTTGGGCCTGAGCCTGGGCTTGGGTTTGGCACTGTGCATGGCCCAGTCCAGCACTGTTCACAGGCCCGACCCGGAAAAAAAATAAAAAAAATCTGGAAAAAATATTTATTATTAGAAAATAATTTATAGAAATATTTTTGGAAATATATATTATTATTATGGAAATATTTTGGTAATAAGGTTATGGAGAATAATTAATTGAAAGTATTTTGAATATGGAAATAATTTGGAAAAAAAGGATTTAACTTGGCAAAAATAATTTTTGGAAAAATATAATTATTCTCTATGGTTATAATTTTTGAAAAGAAAGAATAGTTACGACAATAATTTTTGAAAGGTTTTTACCAAAGTATTAATACCGGAATAATACTGGGAAAAGTATTTTGATACCTAGAAATAAATGGTAAATGATGATGATAACGAGGTAACCGAGACCGAGCCAGGTTGATGTTTTATTGCATATCATATGCATATCAAGTTTATATGCATCTTATGTGTACATGCTATTATTTGTTACATAGGAATCGATACTGAACAGTTGCCCGAGGAACCAGCTTTGGACCGATCGATGTTTCCAGAGTTGAGTAATCGGCTAAGGTGAGGTTAAGTAAATATTTATTTACATCCCGTGATATCAAGTTGCTGTTTGCTTACTGTGTCCAATGGTGCTGGTATGATACTTTGGGGCTGTGTATGATTTGTTGTGTGATGAATTGAGATGATAATTGTTGCCGTTGATGTTGTTGTAATTGTTATTGCTGTTGATATTATTGATGATACTGGAAATGTGGTTATAAGTAAGATTATTGCTGTTGTTGACTGTAGAATTGTGTGAGTTGAGTACCGGGGGTACTATTATGTGATGACGTATGGTATTGATTATTATCCAGACGAGCGGAGAGGCTGCGAGCCTGCTCGGGATAATGAGATAATGGTTGGATGATAGAGATGTAGTGACTAGTCGAGGAAAAAGGAAATAATAAAATTGAATACACTTAGACATCTAGTGAGTCACAGTTAAAAGTTGGAACAGCCAGATGGTAGTCTGATTTATGGTGCTGGGGGAGAGTGTGCTTGGGGTCTGCTCCCTGTCTGTACCAGTTATTTATATTTAGGCGCTGGGGGAGAGTGTGCTTGGGGTCTGCTCCCTGTCTGTGCTAGTTTTACGTGGAGGTACCAGGGCGGGGTCCACGGGCTAGCTAGCTTGACTACCAGGCGACGGCCATCATTTAACTTGTGATAGGGGCCCTGATAATAAAATTGGAATAGTGTGTCTAGAATCACATGTGTGTCATTTAAGGTTCGTGAGAACCTTGGTTAATTGTTGTGTTGTGACTTGGAATAGTTACGGTGTATGTATATGTATATTTGCTTATGGGTTTNTTTTGGTTGGGCTGTTTAGCCCGTGTTTTTGACTTGAGTAGTTATAGTGTGCATACTGATCGTCTTTCCATTGTCGTGAGCACTTCGGACTCACCCCTCACCTGCTGGCTTTCATCCCGTAGGATGAGTTGTTTGTTGTACAGGTATGGTGCATTCCAGACAGGCTGCAGCGTTATTCCTTGGACAGGGCTCGGATCCATAGTTCGCATGTGTCGCATACAGTGTGTTGTGAGTGTTAAGTCTTCCGCTGTGCATGTTTTCATTATTATTGGGCCATTGGGCCGTGTTAAGTTACTTTTGTTGTTATTATTATGGGCTGTTGAGCCCGAGTTATTGCTGTTTACACTGTATGCTGGTCTTATTCTGGTTGGGTTGTCACAGTTCCGGCTCGGGTTTACTGTGTACGGTAAATTCGGGTCGGGGCGTTTCAATCCAATTATATTTTTCCTAAGTTTGTCCCAATAGAAATCTAAGAATACAGGATTTTTTTACCCTCAACTTTTTGCTCGACGTCGCTATTAAAAACTTAAAAGTTTGTACTCGTGGTGAATGGAAAGTCAGTATGATAATGTATGGTAATGGAGAGTTTGTATATGTAATGGAAGATTCGCATGTATAGTTTGTTAGGTTTGATAATATGGTAATGAAAAGCATTTCATCTTAAAGAGAAAAGAAACAGCAACCATCACGCTTCATGCAAACACTTGATTTGTCCATAGCACCATAGCCAAATAAATAGGTAATGGTACTAAGCAGACACCTTCCCTGCCCCGCCGCATTCGCGAATCCCTCCTTTTTTCTCTCTTCAAAATTTAAAAGCTCAAATCAACAAATAAACAAATAAACCAACCATTTTATTTTATTTTTCTTTTAATTTATATTAACTACAAAGTTAATAAATCAAGCGCTACAAAAGAAAATAAGTTATCATCTGCAATCAGTTCTTTGTTTAGCATCTGATTCCCTCCCATTCCACGTTATTTTCTTCTCCTCCCAAATCCATTTTTCTTCCTTTTTTTTGCTTTATTTTTTTTTTTGCAGTTTATTTTTAATGGTAACTTAGTAAACGTAACGTTACGTCCCGCGGAAATATATGATTGTTGGTGGCGGGATAGTATAGTATGATTGAAAGAAATGACGGTGGAAAGTTTCGTGGTGCCGGCGGATCTAGAGGCGACGCCGGCGGCGGCTGCCCTGAAGAAGAAGACGCAGCCCGCCGCTCGGAGTTGGATCCTCTTCGACGGTTCCGGCCAGGGCACCATTGTCGACGCCGACAAGCATGCGATCATGCAACGCGTACAACTCCACGCGCGCGACCTCAGGATCCTCGACCCCTTCCTCTCCTACCCCTCCACCATCCTCGGCCGAGAGAAAGCCATTGTTTTGAACTTGGAGGTAATTATTTCGTTATATAATTCAATCAATAATCCGTCATTTGTGTATTGTTTCCTTCTGTTATAAATATGCTACTGTTTGATTGCTTTTTCTCTCTTATTTTGTTTTTGATTGTTTTTTTTTCCTTTTTTGTTGCAGCATATCAAGGCAATTATTACTGCTGAGGAGGTTAGTTAATTACTATCTCTGTTTTGGTTGTTTGGCGAAACAACGTCAAATTTTCTACTAAGGTAAAGAAGTGTTTGTTTCAAGTGAATTTTAACTGTTTCAGAATTGGAAATTGTAGGTACTGGATTTGACATGAAATTGGTAGAAAACTAGCTCTTGATTTGTGATATATATAGTAAAACCATCTTACTTGACTGATTTGACCACTAAATAGCAAAGACGTCCAACATATTAATTATATTGCTAATAATATGCTGATCACTGGGAATAATCCTTGAGGTAATTGATTGCAGCCTTCCCTTGTGTGATCAGAGTACGAAATTTTCTTAAATATTTAGATTTTGATTGGTTGATGAAAATTCTCATGTTTCCTTCGTGGTCTGAAAAATATGTACAGTACATTGTAAAAGTTTTTGGTCAAAGGATACTTCTAATCAAGTTCTCGTTTTAGTAATTATTTATTATTGATGTTTGCAAGTTTCTCGTATTTCCAGAATATGTTATCTTTTTTTTTTTCCCCTGAATGGTGGTGTAGGTATTGCTTCATAATTCATTGGATGAGAATGTTATTCCTGTGGTTGAAGAACTTAATAGGCGATTATCTCCTGCGAATTTAATTGGCCCAGGTCAGGGAGACAGGAAAGAGTACCATGGTGGACAAAACGATGTTGAAGCTGGTGAAGAGGATGGTGTGGTTCTCAGCTTCTTTTACTTGCCTTAATATTTGTGTTTTGTCTTACTCAACTTCCATGATCAACAAATGACAGGATGCATTTATGTCTCTGTTGGTGAGATGCATTCTGCTAATGGTTTGATTTCCCATTTATGCAACTTCCAGAATCTCCATTTGAATTCCGTGCCTTGGAGGTGGCTTTGGAGGCCATTTGTAGTTTTCTTGCTGCACGGACCACTGAGCTCGAGACTGCTGCTTATCCTGCCTTGGATGAGCTCACCTCCAAAGTAAGAGCTTTAATTTATACGGTGGAAAACTACCTCTCAAATTTACCCTTTTGGTGACTGCGTATTGCATAGTCAACGTTGGCAAAACCTCATCACTTCCTGCAATGCCTTTGCTCCATTAAATGTTGAAATCAGGGGGAATGACTGTCTTTAATTGTCTCTATGTGCAAAACTGCATGCAGTTCTTTTAGTTTTGAAGCTTCTGATTTTGGGTATTGTTGTACCTCTTTACTGCCAATGAAATTGGCCTAAGTGGACATCTCAACATTTAGCCTATGCTTTCTGGTTTGACTTTGTTTCTCTAGGAATCAGTTTGACATTAGCAAGTTTGTCCTGAAATCAAATTCTAATATTGATGATTTTCCTACCTAATATGCAGATCAGTAGCCGCAATTTGGATAGAGTTCGCAAATTGAAGAGTGCAATGACAAGGTTGACTGCTAGGGTCCAAAAGGTGTTTAAATTATACAATATAATCTGAAATTGAAAAAGAATAGAGTCTTCAAGGTATTTTGTTGTGCAGGAAAAAAAAGTACAGAAAAAGATTCTGTTTGCGGATTATATCTGTAGATTTTATTAATGCATTGGAGTACTGGAAGTTATCAACCTTGAGAGTGGCCTTTTGTTTTTTTCCTGCAAATCTGGGAAGAACTAATCCTGTGTTCATCATTTACCATAGGTCAGAGATGAACTTGAACAGCTACTGGATGATGATGATGATATGGCAGACCTTTATCTATCAAGGAAGTTGGCTAGTGCATCTTCTCCAGTCAGTGCTTCAGGTCGTGGCAGCTGGATTCCTGCTTCCCCGATAGGGTCAAGAATTTGTAGAGGAAGTAGAGGAGGGAGTTTCATAACAGTTCGTGGAGACGAGAATGATGTAGAGGAGCTTGAAATGTTACTAGAGGTATTAACACTAACAGTTTCTTCCATTCTCCTCCTCATTTACTATGTTTATAGAACGAACCTAAGGCAACAAGGAAACTGTGGTTTTTACTCTGCAGGCTTACTTTATGCAAATCGATGGCACATTGAACAGATTGACCACGGTATGTGCCGTTGTTTTTCTTTGATACAAAGACAGTAATATTTATGGTTGATTCTTTACTTACTAATATGAAAAATATGCAGTTGCGAGAATATATTGATGATACGGAGGATTACATTAATATTCAGGTGGGACACTGTTAAGTTAAATATTTGAAATTTACTGGCTCTATTTGTTGTCCTTGCATATTTCTCGTGTGAAATATTTGAATATTCATCTGCAGCTTGACAATCACCGAAATCAGCTTATTCAGGTACTTTATTCTCCCATATTTATGGCATCTATATTTAATTATATGTTGTCCTTTCCTCTGTAGATATTGAAAGGTTTGTTTTGGTCTCCTATCTTCGTTTTTCTCTTTTGTTTCTAACTTCACTTCTTTGTTGGTAGTTAGAGCTGTTTCTAAGTTCAGCAACAATATCTTTATCCGTCTATTCATTCGTGGCTGGAGTATTCGGCATGAACATCCCTTTTACATGGAATGAGAATCATGGTTACATGTTTAAATGGGTATGCAAAGTACTTTTAACTTATCAAGCTTGCAGAATTGCCAGATATGTTTTCATAGTGTATTTCTTTGTTTTTGGTTCTGGCAGGTAGTGATCGTAACAGGAGCATTTAGTTTACTGCTGTTCATTGTAATTATTGCCTACGCTCGGCAGAAAGGTCTTGTCAGATCTTGAATTGGCCATGCCCGGGATTGGAATATTTGCATCTGCTTGCAATGGAGACGTGCTTTTGCATAACTTTGAAGATCATACAAGGGTTTAGCCTCCTCTCTCAAGAAAGTGTCAAAAGCCTTCTTAGGTAACAGGTTTTAGGCAACAGCAGTGGTCATTTGTAAAACGGCTTATAGAAAGGAATAGGTACTAGCTAGTTTCAATATTTTCTTCTGTAGCGATTCCTACATTTTTTGTTACTGCTTTGGTGCCCAATCACCATTTGAGCATATGTTTACTATTGTTGAAGTTAAAATATATTTTAAATGAATCCACCGGAATTTGTAAGTGGTTAAGATCGAGAGTTCAATTTTTAATATTTTGTTTCTCTGTTGATTTAAATCATCCCTCCACCAGTCCATGCATCCTGACAATTCCGCTTGATTGCATCTTCACTACTTACTCTTAACTATGTATTAATTTAAGGAGACTACCATAAACCATCTTAAGGAAATAAATCAAGGAATCAACCACGACTATCATTATTCAGAGTACAGATCATGGTGGGACAATCAAGAAGTCTATAATTGTATTGATAGGGTAAATAAAAAAAAATGATTTTTTTTGTACCTTCGACTTGAGAAGTTCGTTTCAAGTGTGGTGACTATCCCCAATAAGTAGCCTTTCTTGGGTGGGTGATATATTGGTAATTAGAGTTGTTGATTTTTTAGTGTTAATATATGAATATATTAAGTAAATGACATAATTCATTGAAATCTTAGCTCTGGCCTTGATCCATCTTTTAGGTGGGATGGTGATATCACTTGTTATACCATCCACACACAGACTAGAGTTGAGTATAAATCCAAGGATACCTGCCAAAAATCAATAACCTAAAACACTTTCTAGCAAAATACTTTTATTGTTTTTTTAATTCAGAGAATAAAATACTTTAAATGTTAAATGTACACATTAGTGGGGTAAAAGTAAAATTAGTCAAAGTGGTTTGTCAACGTTATAGATAGGACTAGAGTATGGACTACTGACAACGTAATTCTCAATGATATGTTTAACAGTTTCATCTTTTTGCAATTTCATTTGAAGTAAATTATCAAGTTGTCGAATCCTACATAAAAACATCCCTCCTTCTTTCCCTTTCAAAACATAACGCACAAAAGAGCACAAAAAACACCAAGCATTTTAATATTGTTGTTTTTTTTAAAAAAATTTCCCTATAAAAGCACTACAAAATAAAATGAAATCCCCCTCTCCATCCCTTAAAAATCCAGCCTTCCCAGTTTAGTAGCAGAGCAGAGCATCTTTTGTTAGCATATATTCTCCAATTCCACGTGTTTCCTTTCTATATTCTCATTTACCATCTGGGGTAGGGTTTTTGCCATATTAATTATTATAGGTTTTTCAATTTCCTAGTGAAATAAAGCTCAGCTCCGCCCCCCCAGCGGAAATGTAATTTGTTTGGGGGCGGCGGGATATGATTGCAAGCCATGGCGCGGGACGGTTACGTGGTGCCGGCGGATCCCTCGGCGGCCACCGCGACGACTGTGGTGAAGAAGAAGACACAGCCCGCTCGGAGTTGGATCCTCTTCGACGCGACCGGCCAGGGTACCATCCTCGACGCCGACAAGCACGCGATCATGCACCGCGTGCAGATTCACGCGCGTGATCTCAGGATCCTCGACCCCCTCCTCTCCTACCCTTCCACCATCCTTGGCCGAGAGAGAGCCATTGTTTTGAACTTGGAGGTTATTCTTCTTCTTTACTTTTTTTTTTATTATTTATTGATTATTAATTCTTACTATTTTATACTTCTAGTGGTTGCTTCTATTTTTTAATGTTTTTCCTGTGCTTGATTGTGGTTTTGTGCTTTGTTTCGCAGCATATTAAGGCAATTATTACTGCTGAAGAGGTTGGTAACTTCTTTTCTATTTGCTGTTTTGCTTGGTTTTGGTGAAGTCAATTTTTTTTTTTTGAAAATTTATGTTTTTCAACTGAAGTTTGGACTTTGAAGTATTCTGGTTGACTGTGATGAATTAATATTCAACTTGCTTTCTGATATATGATACGAAGAAAATCTGTTTCTTCATTTTTTTGTTGACTGAAGTCTAGAGAGTTGCTTGACTAATTTGACCTGTTTACTTCTTGTTGCTGTGGTAGTATATCTAGACCTTTTCGAGTAAAATGGTGGTACTTTCAATCTGAGTGTGTTGGTATTGTTTGTTATTGATGTTTCCAAAACTGTTTTGTGTTTTCTGTACTAATCTAAATAAAAGAACTTTGTTTGTGGTCTGAGTGTACAGGTACTACTTCGAGATCCGCTTGATGAAAATGTTATTCCTGTTGTTGAGGAACTTCAAAGGAGGTTACCTACTGCAAATTTAATCCGCCAAGAACAGGGAGACGGGAACGAGTTCCCCGGTGGACAAAATGATGCTGAAGCTGGCGAAGAAGATGGTATGGCTCCTAGATTCCTTTGGTTCTCTTATTTTTATTGTATCACTTCAACATCTTCCATGATAGATTACAGGGTCTCTTTCAGTTTTTGGTGGGATATGCGCTGTGCTAATGTTACTTGATCTCTTTTTTTTTTTTTTAATACTAATGTTCCTTGATCTCTTTTTTTTGATGCTGATGTTACTTGATTTCTTGTTTATGCAACTCAGAATCCCCATTTGAATTCCGGGCCTTAGAGGTAGCTTTGGAAGCCATATGCAGTTTTCTTGCTGCACGAACTACAGAACTTGAAACTGCTGCTTATCCTGCCTTGGATGAGCTTACCTCCAAGGTAAGCATGTTATCTTCTTTCGTTTTTCATTTTAAAAAGTACTAACCCAATTGATGCTGCTGAGGGTTGTAAATTGCTGAATGGGTTGATTTGTTTTTCAATACTTCGGTACTCTTGGTATTGATTATTTTTACCACTTTAATTTGCAGATTAGTAGCCGCAATTTGGATAGAGTTCGTAAATTGAAGAGTGCAATGACGAGGCTCACTGCTCGGGTCCAAAAGGTGTTTAAATTATAGACTGTGGTTGCCAAGATATAAAATATAGTGTTGATTGATATTTATCTAATTGTAGACTGTGATTTTTATCTTACCTAGGGACTTCGTTCTTTAGGGTTAATGGTCTTTAAGCTAATCAGTGTAATATTTCACTCTCTTAATGGGAAAAAAAAAATCCATAGGATTTGATTGCTTTCCAAATTGAATCAAACTGGAAATATACATTTTTTCTGGTGTTGCACCCCTGATTTGTGAACTCTCCTGAAACTGTTTTCGTGTCTCAAAATACATTGATACAATAGTTTAACTGATGCAATCCAATAATTTGTGGCAGTCTATATGCTCTTTTCTCAACTATATTGATTCTATCTGAAACTATTCAAGTAGAAAAGGCAAGTTTAACCTATGTATGTTCTGTACACCTACCCAGTATATGTAGATGAAGGTGCAATGCGTCTGGGCACAGTAATACCCTGTATCAGTTGAAAGGTCTCAGCCCAGTAATCTTGTCAAGCTAGGCTTTTGGGGTGTAATATGTGGACTGGCTATAAACAAACTGTATTGCACTAGGGGTAGATGTTTATGCAGGACATTTTTTTGTCTGCTAAGTAGGGAATAACTAATACTGCTCTCATCAATTTACTGAAGGTAAGAGATGAACTTGAGCAGCTTCTGGATGATGATGATGATATGGCTGATCTTTACCTGTCTAGGAAGTTGGCTGGTGCTTCTTCTCCAGTTAGTGGGTCAGGTGGTGCCATTTGGTTTCCTGCATCCCCTACCATAGGTTCAAAAATCTCTAGAGCTAGCAGAGCAAGTGTAGCGACAGTTCGCGGCGATGAGAATGATGTGGAGGAGCTTGAAATGTTACTAGAGGTTATAACTACTTTTTATTCTACTTGTTTATCATGTTTATTTATAGGAAGCACCTAAGGTTTGAAACAAAATTGTGTCATCTACTCTGCAGGCTTATTTTATGCAAATTGATAGCACGTTGAACAAATTGACCACGGTATGCGCTCTTTTTCCCCCTTTGCAACAAAGAAATGTACACATAACTGCAGGATTTATGATTTACCCTTTCCTCATTAAATTGCTTAATTTGGAAATATGCAGTTGCGAGAATATATTGATGATACGGAGGATTACATTAATATTCAGGTGAGCCCTCTCGAGGATCAATGCATTAAATTTCTTGTTCATGGGATTTTCTTATGTGATATCTTTGAATCCTTCTGCTGCAGCTTGACAATCATCGAAATCAGCTTATTCAGGTGCTTTATTCTGCCATTGTATATTATTTGTATTTTTCCTCTATGTTCTCCTGCTTTCTGTGAATATCCAAATATATATGATCTCTTATCCTTGTATCTTCAAATTCCTTGCTGCAGTTAGAGCTATTTCTTAGTTCTGGAACTGTATGTCTATCCATTTTTTCCTTGGTGGCTGGAATATTTGGCATGAATATCCCATATACATGGAATGATGATCATGGATATGTTTTTAAATGGGTACGCAAATTCTTTTAACTGATTAAAATAACTGATCTCTCAGGCATTTTTCCACGGGATTTAGCTTCTGTTTTCTGTTTTGCCAGGTGGTGATTTTAACTTCAGTAGTTTGTGCATCATTGTTCATAGTGATTATGTCCTACGCTCGTCACAAAGGTCTGGTTGGATCTTGATTGGCCATGCCCAAGGTGACAGTATTGGCATTTGGAAGTGGGGGCGCTGTAGTCCTGCGATTCTTTCTTAAGGCTGCTTTTGGATGATTGTGAAGGTTATGAGAGTTAAGTTTCTCTCTCACCATTCAAACTCCAGTAATTGTAAAACACTCTACAGAAAGCGATAGGTCACAAAGTTTCAATTTTTCTTCCATAGCGATTCGTAAATTTATCCTGTTTCTTCTTTTTTTGGACGCCTGTCAGTACTTCTGAGTATACAGATCATGTTTACTGAATGTATTACAACTACTGACTTCATCATATATCTATAATATATCTCCATCGAAAACTGTAAGTGGTTCCAGTATGGGGGTTGTTCTTGTCCCTTGGCCTACTTTTGCCATCATTGATTTTACTATTTCTCTCAATTGTCAATGGTTATTATACTCTGTTTTAGGGTTTTATTCTTTTGAATCGAGTATAATAAAGGGATCGAGGTTAACATAAGAGTCTTATACTCCGTCGGCGAGGGGTTTTTATTCTTTTTACTGTGCCAAATCGCCAATCTTTGGCACAGAAGTCGGGGAATTTGACGACAGATAGTGTTATTCGTATTAATGTTGAACACATCCGGTTTGATATTTAATAAGGTGCAAGTTTGACTTACTTTTTGTTATTAGAAGTGCATGTTGCTATAGGATTAATAATTAGGGTGTTGATTAACACCACTCAATTTTTTTCTTTTCCTCTTATGGGGCTTTACTACACTCAAGCGGGTGGCAATAGCAGGATAAACGATGGCTTCACTTCTGGTATTGTTTATTTCTTCTTCTAATCAAGGAATCATGAATGCACAACAAGTTCAATGATAATGACGCATGGAATAGAAACCCACCTGATCCCACTTGTAAATTAGGTATACTTGTGCCTTTCTGTCTGAAATAAATGTTGCTCCTGTTTTTTTTTACCTTCTGTTTCAATTAGTATGGTTTTTGTTTGCTAAACAAAATAAGAGCAAAATAGGTTTAGGCCTCCGATTATGATCGGTATATCAGAAATTGGTACATTTGAAGGCAATCAGAAAACGGGATAGAGCTTATAAAGAAATGATCATTAGTTTATAAATAGAACATAAAAAAAAAGGGGGCAATATGAAGGAAACCAAATTCCAAAATAGGAGAGGATTGATCATGGAAATTGCAAATACAATTTAAATAATAACCAAGGGAGGTAACTTTTTTGGATATTATTGCTCTAAAAAATGAGACCATATCAGATCCGATTTTATAACTCAAATCCTACAATCCCATGATACCCCCCTCTCGACTACATGCAGTGTTATTAAACATGCAACCAACCAAGACAGATTTAGATTCTCTTTATTATCATCACAAATTCCACACGTGCAATGCAAGTGGCAAGCCTGCCTGCGCTTATAATACATGGAGCGCCGCAACCATTGCAAAGAATTGGAAAAGTTTCGGCTGTTGCCATTTACCCTGCCTGTGTTAAAATTAATAAATTTCAAAAAAGGCAAAATCCAAACCCAAGTACAAAAAAGAAACACAAGTACACACAAAAACAGAACTCTTTAAACCAAACAACTCCTCCTATTTTAAAAACAGGGGGTCTCTTCCTCTCAATAAATAGTATTTTAATTTCAGGAAACCTTGTGAATTATTTTTAGAGTGATCCAGGCTTAATATGTTGTTTTCGAAAACATTGAGGTGTAGCTAGAGAGAAACACAACACACCACTCACAGATCATATCAATGCCATTGCCATTGTCCAAATCGAACAAGGTTCGCGACCTATTTTGTTAGTTTGTTTCCTTAACGATCACCACCAAAACACACAATACAAACACCCCTTTTTTCCAATTAAATAGAAAGAATTTCCATTCATAATCCAAAAGAGAGAGAAAAAAAAAAAAGAAGAAAACCCTTGGGGTGTGTCGTTACGGTAATAGCTGGGTTCTGGTTTTCGTGATTGTCGTCGAGAGAAGAAGCCAAAAAGAGACAATTGTGAATTGTGGGTTTGTTTTTATTTGGGGTTTTTTTTTACATGCACCATGTGGGATACGTGAATAAGAGAAGAGTGTGTTTTGCCTATTTCTCCCCCCCTCTCTATTTTTCTTTTTGTCTCTCTCGTTTTCCCTCTTTTTTTTTTTTTTTTGGTTGGCCTTTTTCTGCTCTATCGAGAGATTGTAACGATGACGAGCCGCCACCAACAGCCGCAGCAGTTGGCCAAGGTTGATAGAGAGAAGGTGGCGGCATGCATGACGTGCCCCCTTTGCAACAAGCTCTTTAGAGATGCCACCACTATCTCTGAATGCCTCCATACCTGTCAGTACTCTCTTTTACTTTTCCTCTGTCTTGTGTTCCTGTTCATGCCGGTGCTTTTATATATGGCGTGATCTTATTATTTCCTCAATTTTTTTAAAAAGGAAAATGAAAGGAATTTGGAGTTGGTTTCTGTTTCTTTCGGCTGCTATTGTATGATTTTGTGTTCTTGGATAGCGCTAAATGTTAATCTCATTTGCTTTATAATTGGCTCTTGCATAACACAAGAGAAAGAGATTAGGATTGGATTAGAATTGGTTGTGTTGGTAATTGTATATTGGTTTGTTTTTGAGTATGAGAAATTTCGAGTCTTTCGTGCAAAAAATTTTGGGTTTCGACCGTTTACAGAAGAAGCAAATTTACGAATGATATGATAATTTTCATGTGCAAGTGGTAAACTGAAAAGGCATTTAAGCTCGTATCCCTTGCTTGGATTGCATGAATGTTACACTTTTTTTCTTTTTTATTTTTTGAGGTTGGGGTAACAAGGGGTGTCTTGATCATTTATGCTATAAGACAAAAACTGTAAGTTCAATTTGACATATGATGCAGGTTCCCACTTTTTTTTTTCCCTCTGTTTAAATGAGGATGGAATCTCTCAGTTTTCGCGCATTTAGTTGGCATGTTTTGAGCCATTTTCTGCTTCATAAATTAGTTCTACTCAACACGTGTGCAATTTAGGAATGTGAGTAGCAGTAAATTTACCTTCCTTTCTTTAAACCCTCTTCTAATCTGTTGTTATATCTCCAAGTCTACCTATTCTTATTAACTTGACAGACCAGATTTTATTTGCATGACAGATTGTAAATATGACTATATGTGTTGTGTCAAATTTTGTCACTGCCGTGTATATCACAGTGTGCTAACATTGTATCTAATGTATGCATTTTCTGTTCTCTGAAACAAAAACAAAACAGTCTGCAGAAAATGTATTTATAATAAGATCGCAGATGATGGGTTGGAAAGCTGTCCAGTATGCGACATTAGTTTAGGATGCGCTCCAATGGAGAAGCTTAGGTATTTGGTCCTCTCCCTTTCTTATTATAAAGTTCATATACCATTTTAACTTGGCTTGATATGCATTGTTCTATATGCCATACAGAAGTACTGGCTATGCCTTATATAGCTCTGTTATTGTATCCTACGTGTATTACACATGGCAATGCTGTTTGACTGTTAACTCTGCACATTGTGCCGAATTCCTTGAGCATAAGTATAATTGATTTATGAACTGTATAACAAAATAATTGCCCAGAAGACCTGTCTTTGTCATTGCACAAGTACAAAACGGTAACCGAATGTGTGTGGAAAACCTTCTGACATATGAGGTCAGAATTAGATGCAAACCCTGACCTCATGCAGGTTTTATGCATCTTTTTCCTGAATTTTTGGTATCACCATTAGCAAATGTTAGTTTGAAACCATAGCTCAAGCTAACTATTGGAGCATTGGCATCCTACAGCTCACTGAGAAATGATTTTTAATATTTTCATGTATCATACGTTAAAGCAAGCAAACATTAGAAGGGCCTGCAATTCAGCCATACCAGTGTCCTGATCCTGTTTTACCTTGCATGACTTACGGTAACCTACAGGGCAGATCACAGTTTGGATGATCTAAGAGCCAAAATCTTTCCGTCCCAAAGACAGAAGTCGAAGAAACCTGGAGCTGTGTCCTTGCAATCAGGAGTTGTGTCCTTGCAATCGGGAGTTGTGTCCTTGCAATCAGGCGTTGTGCCTGAAGTCCCATCACCGGGTAGAAGGAAGGAAAAATCTATTTCTTCATTGGTGGTTAGCACCCCAAATGTATCAGAAAAACCTATTGTGGCAGGGAAAAGATGGAAATCTATTGCAAGAAAGGCTCCTGCTTTGAGGGAGTCTTTTGTTTCCATTGAGGAACCCATTAAGAATGTCACTGATTGCCTAAGCTCACCGGAAACTCTAGTAAAGATTGCTGAAAGTACAAGGCAGGTAAAGGCCCACAATCTTTAAGTTTACTATGCACTGATTTTTAGGAAAGGATATGTATATATTACCTTTGATTCATGATATTTCCTTCTACCATTTTCTCTGTGCAGAATGTTTCTGCTTCTGAATCATGCAAGTATTCACCTAGCAAAGATATAATGGACTTCGATAAATCTTGCGAAGCGCAAGCTGAAGTGCCTAAACCCCTAAATCTCCTGGTTGATGGAACAAGCAACACAAAGTCTAATAAGTCTAATCTAGGAGAAAATATTTTTCAAAAAAAGCTGACTGATCCCCACGAGAATGAAGCTCAAGTTCTTAAAACCATGACTAAGGAACTTGTTAACGAATCAAAAGTTGATGGTGATGATAGCGACTCCATTGCATCACTATCAGGTTCAGTAAAACGCCGAAGATTACAAGGCAGCCGGCAAAAAGGAGGAGTTGTTACTGAGGGGCTGAATGTTCGGGCACAAGTTGTTAGTGATTCCAACAGCAAATGTGATGCAAGATTTAGTCCAATTTGGTTCTCGTTAATTGCTTCTGATGATCAGTGAGATTTCCTTTCTTAACACTATTAATCTGTTGATTGCTTCAAGTGTATTCCGTCTTAATGCTGTATATTTAGTTTATGACGTTTGTACTAATACAGGGAAGGAAAGGCACCATTACCGCAGATCTCTTCTTGCTACTTGAGGGTTAGGTGAGTTCCATTACTGCACTATCTACTGCATATTCTTGATGCTAATCAACTAGTGGTCTACCACTTTGGTGTCTCACATAGTCTGATGGTTAATGTTTTCTGCTGTGGGCATTGGTTGGTTTTAACTTAACTGTTGGTAGAAGCTTCTTAATTTTCTATAAGCTTAAGAGCATTTTTCTAGGCTCCTTTAGAATTTTGTGACTCCTTTTCCCTAATTGTGATGGCTTGTGCGATGCACTGTTCGCATCAACAATAAGTTTGATATTCTTCTGTTCGTAAAACCTAAAGACTAGGGAGTTTGCTTGTTTCCATTTTTGGGTTTGAGTTTATACACACCTCCTAACATACTTTAGGAAGTTAAGCATGCTAACAAAGTGAACTATACTGCATTTAAAACAGAATCTTGTTAGTTGGGTAATCTCACATTACAATTTTATGGAGCAAGCTACCACTACTTACTGATGAACCTGATAAACATGGGGTTTCTTGGTTTACAACACGTGCTGCTGATAGAGTTCAATATATTCCAACTTCGTAACAATCTAATTCCAACTGGGAAGGCTTGGTCTCTCCTGTCCATTGACATCATTTCAGAGAGGGGACAGCTTGTCAATTATTCCTTAACCTTCAAAGACTTTTATAATCTGCTATGGGCATAGTAATATCTGCTCCTTCAGGAATTTACAAAAATTTCAGGACCTTGGACTTATTTTGTTGGTGCCTTCCTTAGTTACTGCTAAACTAGAAGTATAATCTATGAACTCTGTTAGCCTATTCTTATCTTACCTTGATGATCCTGTGCTTATATATTGCCATTCTGTTCAACTCTGTAAGAGATCTTTGTGTTTTAGACTCTGCGCTGTTGTCAATAGACGAGTATTAACTAAGCCCAAAAACTTGGATGTGCTATGGTTTGAACATGAAATCATAGGGTTAAAAATACTAAACGTTTGCAATTGAAAATTTGCATTCTTCACTCCCAGTATGAGGTCACTTATGATGGTCTGATGTTAGTTGATTAGAGTTGTATACTCTTAGGCTAAAATTTGTGGACAATCTAGATACTTATGACCTTTGAAACCAGATTCAGATGGGTTAGAAACTTTTTCTCTGCAAGTCACTTTCTTCCATTGTGCAATCCACAAAACATGCTGACAAATCAGTAAACTGGAGCTTTTTTGGCAAATTTTGTGCAACAGGACACCTTTCCATATGACATGTGATTGTTCTGCTACAGGAAATGACGTGTGTCCGTTATTAGGCATAAGGAAATGACTTGATTTTGTGAAACATTTGTGTGATTTAATCTAACTTGTAGTTTGGTGATGTCTGCTGTGGGATACTACCGTACATTTCATCTACTGGAAACGAGCAATTGAAATATCAGAAAGCTGTTGCTACACTCATAAGAAATTCTCTTCATTCTTGTATATTGACCAGAATAATGATTGGGTTTTCTATGACACAGGGATGGTAGTGTACCCATTTCCTCTATTAAAAAGTATATTGTGCAGAAGTTGGGCCTTGCTAGCGATTCTGAGGTAAATTCATCTGTCACTTGGCAAAATAATGGTAGTCTACTAATCTGTATGTTGGTGGAACTTAAATGTTGCTCATTAGTCTTTTTTTTCCCCCTCTTATGGATTGCTTTCCATAAATTACCAGAGTTCTCAGGGATGTAGGTTTTGTAATTGGAACTATTCAGAAACATATAGGAAGGGAATCAATAACAAAAACCAGAATTTTGAATAAGTGGATGCTTTCCATAAATTACCAGAGTTCTCAGGGATGTAGGTTTTGTAATTGGAACTATTCAGAAACATATAGGAAGGGAATCAATAACAAAAACCAGAATTTTGAATAAGTGGAACAATTGTGATATTGATACTGGCTGCCACTTGCAGGTGGAGATATCGCTACGTGGTCACCCAGTGCTATCTACAGCGCAGCTGCAAAACGTGGTAGAATTTTGGTTAAAGATGTCACCAGTTTCAGAAAGAATGCAAACAACTGCGGGAAGCTCAGGCAAAGATTTTGTTATGGTTCTGTCATATAGTCGAAAAGCTCAGCCACGACAAAAGGCATAGCTGTGCCTCCTTTTTGTCAATTTTGCTAGTAAGAAAGCTAGAGATTCATTGGAAATGGCGAACATTAGTTACTGATTTTGTAGAGATATAGATTTCTTTTTTGTTGGTAAAACTTTTTGGCCAATTGGGTTTCTGAACTGAGCCAGAGATAACCTGCTCTGCCTGTAAAAATACAATGCGCCCTTGATAGTTGATTCTCTTTACCGTGGCATGGAAGTGACGTTGGACTTCTTTTTCTCAACAATAACTTCTCCATTGAAATATAAATGGTCTCCGGCCGGCCAACACCGTCTACAGTGGTGTTGTTTACGTGGAACATTGTAAACAAGTTCCAACAACGCTAAAGTTTTTGTCCTAACGAAGCCAAATCAAAGAGAGATCATAGCATACACCGATCTTGACTTGTACAATGCAGGTGTTGAGGTCAATGCCAACTAGTATCTTATAAAACACAACTCCACAACAAACTTTAGCAGAGAAACATTATTGTGATTGTGTGCCTGCCAATGCAGGATAGAAACGATAAAGCTCAGCAGTCATGACAGCCTTGTACAGAGCAAGGAAAGCATATTTCGCTGTGCTTGCCATTATTTCTTCCTGCTATGTCTTTACGTATGCACAATTAGAAATATTACCCACCAGAGAACTTAACTTAGGATACAGCATGGAATCAGCACTTTGTTCCAATGTATTAAAGCAAGAGAATCTGGCTTGCGATTTTCAAATATTTTGGTAGCAAACATATCACATAAAGAACATTACTTTTCAATGGAGGCATCAGAATACGCACCCTGTGAAATTCACCTCCAAGAATAAATATTTCTATACTTACAAGGCCGACAAAACTAATCATTTGATGCAAGTATGCAATTGTGTTCATCGAATCACCACATTTTTTGGCAGCTGAAAATATCAAATAAGTAGGTACATCCAATAACCGATTGAAGACTGCCTACCTAATTTTCATTAAAACAAAAGTAGCACTAGCATTTGTATATAGTCATGATGTGCTACTGTCAAATCCAGAATCAAATCACATTTTACCAATTTTCCAAAATGGAAAAATTTCAATACAAACCCTAATCAAGTAACATTCTTTCTTACAACAAGACCGAGCAGTACCTACCCAACTACAATGCCGCACCAGGGCCCTTCTCTTCATCATCGGACAACAAGTCCCGATACGGCGACGCTTCGAGATCGTCGGCGACAAGATCATCCGTGCTCCTCAACACCGCATGCAACCCCAGAACAGCGGCGCCCACCGCGGCGGCGAACAACAACCGGGCCCAAACCCCGCTCCAGGCCAGCACCACGACGGTGGCCGCCAGGAGCGCGACGAGGACGGCCACATCCGGGACGAGAAAGCCGGAGAGGGATAGGGGGCCGTCGCGGGAGAAGTAGAGGGAGAGCCAGGCGAGGAGGAGGGCGAGGATGGCGAGGAGGGAGAGAGGGTGGGGGATGAGGGGGAAGAGGAGGAAGAGGGAGAAGAGGAGGGAGTAGTTGGCGAGGAAGTGGGTGAGGTTCTGGGTGAGGCGGGTGGTGGCGTCGGGGACGGAGGGAGGGAGGCTGAGGGCGGTGAGGTCTAGGAAGGAGGACCAGGGGCGGAGGGTGGTGGTTAGGGTTTGGACGGTTTGTTTTACGGCGGAGAGGAACTCCGTGGTGGTGTTACCGCCGCTTGACATTTCTGTGTTTTTTTTTAGTGGAAAATGGGGTTAGGGAAGATTCCAAGGTGTTTCATTTCAAGGTAAAAGACACGAAATTGGTTGAAGAAGAAGAGAAGAAGAAGACGAGTGGGTGACTTGTAAAAGAAGGGTGTTTTGTTTCTTATTTTTCTTGGGATGGCTGTTTTGTGTTTTCTTTAAGAGGAGGGGTTGACTGACCCGTAGAAAATGTAGTGGACTGTATATAATATAGTAAGCTAGATAGGACAACTGGGCTGCTAAGTTCAGTTTTTAGGCTTTGGACTATAGTGTTCATCTTTTCAGCCCAACTTGACATGAGTGGTCTGATTCTGGCCCAATCTTAATTATTCACCTTTTCCTCATTTTCAATGTAGAGATTTCAGCGATCGACTGGAATGGAAGGAGTAGTTAGTTGGTGTTGTTGATGATTGATAACAAGAAGCACACTTCCTTCCCCAATCTTAGTGGCTATTGCTAAAATGGTTCTCAAATGTTGTTACTCAAATCTCCTCTCCATCCTTCGAGGAGGTCATTATAAAGCCTCTCCTCCAATATTTCCTCCTATGTAATGTTGTAGCTCCTCATCTGTGTTTTTCTTTACCCTTTTCTAAATGAATCATTGCTGTCTCTTTGGAAGCAGGAGGAGGAGGCTTCTTGTTTACTCTGCATCGCGCCCGTATATTTTTGTTGTTACCTCTGAATTGACACTGCTAATCTTTCTCACACCCTTTTTCAACTGTCTAGTTTTGGGCTAAATGGGAATCTTTCTTTCAATATTTTGTGCATCACTTGAAAACCTGCCTAACCTTGTGTTTATATATATATGCTTGCTTTCAGGATACAAAATCTTCATGATGATTCTAAACGATTAACTCACATTTTTGGACTTCATAGTTTCTTATGTGTTTCTTCTATACCCTTAAACTCTCCTTTATTGATGCGAGTGCCATGGCTGATGCCCCTCCCTCAAGTGATCGTACCATCCTTTTTTGGTCCACCTCATTCCAATTCTATTGTTATAAAACAGTTCTTCTACTAAAAGATCACAATTGACATGTAACTCCGCAACTTTGTTTTTGTCTATTACAGGCCAAGGTTGCGCCTCTTCTTGCCAGGTCCTATCTGCTGATCACCAGGGACATAGAATGTGCAAATCTCGTACTAGGTTTTGAGCAGGTGATGCGTCCTCACACTGCCTTGTCACCATATCCATGTGCTAACTTGATAACACACAGGTTATTCAATTTTTCTAGGAACCCAATATATTAACTTGTATCTTTTTTTGCTGCCTTATTAAAAAAAATTTCAATGGCTCTTTTGGCATGATATCTGGAAAAAGTGTGCTGATTACCAGTATGCTACTACTCATGGCTTGCTTCTTTCATACTATTTCATATATGCACCATTGCATTCTAAGTAATTTAGTTAGCTGATGTTGTTTGTGTACTTCAATTTTCAATATGAACAGATGCTCTAGATGGAAACAATCATTTCACTGTAGAGCAAGTTGTTCGTCAAAAATAAATGATACTGCTCGCAACAGGAAAGAAGCAGTATCTCTTGTGAAAAACCAACTGCAGTGGAATTTTGTTTGGTATTATTCCTGAAACACTGTAATATAGTCCATGAAACTAATTCCATGTAACCCATTTATTATGAATCAAACGTGGACCACCGCTGCATGAACTAATTGCCCTATCAAATGGGATACTGTAGAAGATAATACTCAATCACTTGTCTTTTTCAGCTGAGTCGCTGCATTTCTGTGGTTTTCATTATTCAATTAGTTTTAAACCCTATACTAGGCACGAGTTATGTGACTTGTTATCATGCTAGGTCTTTGTGTACACTTTCTTCTATTAGGTGATGTGAACAGCAGGTTAGTGGAGGTTGGATCTCTTGTGTCATTAATATAAATGGATGGTGTATACGACTATGGTAGTTCTTCTTCAGAATTCTGTACGGTAACCTTTTCTGACTTGCCCGACAATGGAGGACCTATTTCCGTGTGCTCAAGAGAAAGTAGATGGATACTCCGTCATGTTATATAAAATTTGATGGATCAAGAGTAGAAACTGGTTCTAGTATTCAACCAAGAGTCGTAGGCTTTGCTTGGTGAAACAACAGCTTATATCTCAGTTTTCTGTCCAATTTTCTGTTTTAAAAAATACAATATGGTACCAGGAATCTTAGGATTTATAATTTCGTATGTGGTAGAGTTTACACTAAAATATGAATAATCTGAGCAACAAGTATACTAGACTGCGTACAAAGATTCCTGAGTTGTTGCAGTTAGATATTAAAAGATGCGCCATAATATCTTTTCCCATGACTGCTTCAAAAAGTCTTTTTGGCTATTGAAAGCACCCTTCTAGTTAGGATGCTTTAGTTGGTCCTAAGGTGCAACTGAGCCGGTATTCTAAGTGCACAGAGCTGAACCATCATGATTAGTTTATAGGTCTTAAGTCTATGATTATGATGTTTTCAAATGACTCTTTTTTTATTTTTGGAGTTACAAATGGGCAGTTGCATGCTTGAAATACCAACCCTTGGCTCAATTATGAAGATATATATTCATCAAACTATACTGATATCGAGATGTGGTGACTAAATACAGGAGTGAAAGTGATGTTCCTTCTCTGTTACTAATTTTGAAATTTCATTACTCCATTGTTTTGTTTCGACTATTCACACTTTGTAACTTATCCTTCTGCTAATGCTTTTTTTGTGTATCTCTGCAGTTGCTTCGCATGAGACGCCCATTTGTTGCTTAAATAACTGATGCCATGGGTAATGAGCTGTTTAGGGTGAGGATTTTCAAGGAGTTATTTTATGAACCATGTGACCAGTTTTTCCATGCTTAAGCTCTGGCATGGATTGCTTTTCCTTCTGTTAATGCTCTACATTGCTGCCTCTAGGTTCATAGGCCTCTCTGGTGGATAACAAGCTCATTCTACTCTGAGATTGATGGTAAGGTTGTTGGAATAGTGTTGCCTATTCCAATCCCACATCTTGGAGAAAGTGCTTGTGGGGGGTTTTGTTTTGCTATAAATAGAACTCCCCCTTGCCTTAGAAATCCATCCCAAAAATTAGAGTACATTGTATCCTAGCAATTGTACTAAATACTCTTCCTCTCCTATTAAAAGAGCAGTGCTCCGGAGACGTAGGCATAAT